>NQII01001982.1:352389-407029 GCA_002778355.1 Clitarchus hookeri | reverse complement strand
ACAATGATCGGTTCAGTTGGACCAGAGGACCGAGTCCATTACATGTAAAAACAGCCCACACCATTATGGAGCCACCACCAGCTTACATGTACATTGTTGACTACTTGGGTCCAAGNTACATGTAAAAACAGCCCACACCATTATGGAGCCACCACCAGCTTACATGTACATTGTTGACTACTTGGGTCCAAGCATTGTTGGCATCTGCGTCACACTCGAAACATACCATCAGGTATTACCAACTGAAATCGGGACTTTTCTGACCAAACCACAGTTTTCCAGTCTTCTAGGTTCCAAGCGATATAGTCNTTACCAACTGAAATCGGGACTTTTCTGACCAAACCACAGTTTTCCAGTCTTCTAGGTTCCAAGCGATATAGTCACCGGCCCAGGAGAGGCGGTGTATGCGATGACGTGCTGTTAGTAAAGGCACATGACTCGATGAAGACGACCGTGTCGGGAGTACCGAGAAAGTTCGCCGCACTGTCATAACAGTCACGTCCGTCGAACGCCACACATTGATTCCTTCGGTTTATTTCCTTCAGTGTTGCTTGTCTGTTATCACTGACCATTCTGCGAACACGTCGTTGATCTNCGAGAAAGTTCGCCGCACTGTCATAACAGTCACGTCCGTCGAACGCCACACAATGATTCCTTCGGTTTATTTCCTTTAGTGTTACCTGTCTGTTATCACTGACCATTCTGCGAACACCTCGTTGATCTCGGTCATTAACTGCAGGCGCTCGGCCACTGCGTTGACAATGGTGGGAGGTTATGCCTGAAAATAGGTGTTCTTGGCACACACTTGACTCTGTGGATCTCAGAATGTTGAATTCCCTAACAACTTCCGAAATGAAATGTCCCATGCGTCTAGCTCCTACTAAAAATCCGCGGTCAATGTCTGTTAAATCCCGTCGTGTAGCCATAATCTCGTCGGATACATTTTCCACAAGAATCACTTCTCTGTAATTGAAAGCCTAACCAATGCATTGCCCATTTCGTACGCGATTCTACTGGCATCTGTATATTTGCATATTGCTATCCCATTACTTTTGTCATCTCAGTGGATTGTATTATTAATTTTTACACTTTAAGGAATTTCGTCAATTTGTTCAGCTTAAAAATTATTCCTATAGAATTGTTTGTGTTTTTTAAGCCTTTTAAAAACACTGTAGGCATATGATAATAATGAATATAAGAATGTCATATTAAGAGCATTTATCAATATTAACAACTCAAGAATCACTGTATTATAATTAATTTATATAAAGAAACATAAGCATTGCACAATAAAATGGACACGAGTCGTACACCGCTAGAGAAATATTTTCCTCATATACCTTAAATGGCATTAAATAATGTGGNCACGAGTCGTACACCGCTAGAGAAATATTTTCCTCATATACCTTAAATGGCATTAAATAATGTGGTTTTACCCTTGGCATTAGCAACAATATTTAATGCCAATATATAGTGAAGCACATATAAATAAATAAAAACTTAGCAAGACAGTAGCTTAGTCAAGATTTGTTTTCGGAGGAGGCTAACATTTCACATATCGCCAAAGTTGTTGAATATGAACCGAGTATTTTACAATTTACATAGTACACATAACGTTATTTTCCAGAATTAGTTCTTAAAATGTGTGGAGTGAAGGAAAGTGTATAGTTTACGTTTATATATATGTATACATATTTATATATATTTATATTCATATTTATATTGTCTGTTACCACAAAAAATCTCTAGAGTATCTATTAATGTATGATGTAACAGTATAAGTTATTGAAGATGGAAATATTACAAAACTCCACCAATCAGTTTTACAAGGCGTGTTCTGTCTATTACAGTCTGCTAAGAAAGGAATTAGGGTTTAATTCTGAATATTGATTATTTATATATACTACAATACGTTACAATTTATAATATTTCCATTCCGAAAATATGCATATGGCATTCAAGAAAAAAAAAAGGATGTCATTGACTTTATAAGATCTGTAAATTTACACAGTTTAGTGTAATCTGGTGAGAAGTTTCTAAATCATTGTTGATGAAAGTGTTTGGGGATGTATTAATACCCTGACTCACTTACATAGAAACAAACACAGAATACGATTTTTAGGAGATATTTACCTGTATGCCGCAGGGTATTAATAAAATCATGAGAAAACCTTGTCATGATATATTCGGACTTGATCCATCTCTAATTATTTAGCAATGAATAGGAAACAAATTTTTGTTGAAGATATGATATTAACGATACCGAAATGAAATCGTATATTTCAGTAAATAGTGAAGATATTATGAGTTACCAACGTTTAATAGTATGCAATAGTTATATCTGTGAAAGAAATTGCAATGCTTTTCTAGAAGGTAATTTAATTTTAATGATCTATAATATTTTGAGACATGCAGACCACATTTAACACGTATGCCCTTCTTTGAAAAAACAATTGACTTTATTTCATATGCTTATTTAATTATTGTAAAATGCATGTATACCAAATTTCTAATGAAATTGCAACTTAACAGAACCTGGGTTTCGCTGAATAAATATTGAATAACTCAATTGTTAAAACACTTCCGGTACCGGGAATCGAACCCGAGCCTCCTGGGTGAAAGCCAGGTATCCTAGCCACTAGACCATACCGGATATTCTTTGTTGTGTCCTACCTATTGTTTAATTAAAATATTTTACTGACGGATTTTAAAAAATCGGTAAACCATACATTATGTACACACATAATTGTGTGTGATAATATTTAATTTTTTTAATCTTGCAGCCAAACATTTAAATGAATTTGCAAAATTCCTACTTAATGCGTTTAAACGATATTTGCACCACACGAAACACTGTCCCAAAATTAATTTAAGTATAGCACTAAAAGGATTGGAGGAGAAAATGTACACGATAGTACANTAAAATTGCAACTTAACAGAACCTGGGTTTCGCTGAATAAATATTGAATAACTCAATTGTTAAAACACTTCCGGTAACGGGAATCGAACACGAGCCTCCTGGGTGAAAGCCAGGTATCCTAGCNATAACTCAATTGTTAAAACACTTCCGGTAACGGGAATCGAACACGAGCCTCCTGGGTGAAAGCCAGGTATCCTAGCCACTAGACCATACCGGATATTCTTTGTTGTGTCCTACCTGTTGTTCAATTAAAAGATTTAACTGACGGATTTTATAAAATCGGTAAACCATACATTATGTTCACACATAATTGTGTGTGATAATATTTAATTTTTTTAATCTTGCAGCCAAACATTTAAATGAATTTGCAAAATTCCTACTTAATGCGTTTAAACGATATTTGCACCTCACGAAACACTGTCCCAAAATTAATTTAAGTATAGCACTAAAAGGATTGGAGGAGAAAATGTACACGATAGTACAAAACGATAGAAATATTTACCAGATATTCCTTAAATGGCCCTCAATTATGTGGTTTTACACGTCAAAAATGCACAAAATTTTATGGATTATATATCGTAAAATATGTATTAATAAATAACAAATAATTCCAACAGAGTAGCGTAGTCAGCATTTTTGTTCGGTGGTGGCTAAGACTTCACAAATTGCAAAAGTTGTTGAATCTTATTCGAGTATTTTACTTTTTACACATCGCATATAACTGCATTTTCCAGAATAAGTTCATAACATTTTTAAAGTGAAAGAAACTTCATGTTCGCCATTGAAAAATGTAAATATTAACTATTGATTACGACAGAAATATATTTAGAGGTTACCGATAAGTGAATTTATAGCAAAAGATATAGACGTTCGCAATATTACAAAATGTTAGCCAAACGAAGTTACAAGATTAGAATTAAATGTTATCTGTCGTCAAAGGTTGCCTATACACTGTTTTTGGTTTATTTATCAATAATAATTATGCATATTTAATACAGTACATTACAATGTTTATTGTTTCCATTCCGAAAATAGGCATTAGGCATTGTAGAAATAAAAAAACACGTTATTTACTTTATAAGTTCTAAAAATGTACACAGATTTTTAATCCGGTAAAAAGACTACGCATTTTTTTTTAAGGAAGGATTTATGGGTGCATTAATTCTGAGAAATACCAACATAAACACAAAGACGGGAATTTAGTTTAAGAAGACTGTTACGTTTTATGCAACAGGAAACTAATAATATCATGAGTTATCATTATACTAATGTATTGAGGAATTTAAATATCTCGAATTATTGTGCAGGTAATAAGGCCCACTTTTATTTGAGGATATAATATTNTTGAGGAATTTAAATATCTCGAATTATTGTGCAGGTAATAAGGCCCACTTTTATTTGAGGATATAATATTAACGTTTCCGAAATTAAATCGTATCTTTCAGTAAATATTGATGTTAAGATAAGTTATCATCATTTATAAGTATGCAATACTTATAAATCTCTGCAAGGCCTTACAGTAATTTTCTGGACGACACTTTCATTTTAATTATCTACAATATTTCAAGCCTTGCATACCAGAAAAAAACATAAATGCTTTTATTAACAATTAAAAAAATAAATCAGATTTAGATGCCATACAGACTGTTTTAAAAAGGTATGGAAGCCAAATATTTTTTAAATGTACAATGTAACAGNGTCAGATTTAGATGCCATACAGACTGTTTTAAAAAGGTATGGAAGCCAAATATTTTTTAAATGTACAATGTAACAGATCTTACTCTTTACGGCATCCTTTTTGAAAATATGTACTTTCAAAAGAATTCCGGTACCGGGAATCGAACCCGAGCCTCCTGGGTGAGAGCCAGGTATCCTAGCCACTAGACCATACCGGATNCGCGGTCAATGTCTGTTAAATCCCGTCGTGTAGCCATAATCTCGTCGGATACATTTTCCACAAGAATCACTTCACTGTAATTGAAAGCCTAACCAATGCATTGCCCATTTTGTACNTCTCGTCGGATACATTTTCCACAAGAATCACTTCACTGTAATTGAAAGCCTAACCAATGCATTGCCCATTTTGTACACGATTCTACTGGCATCTGTATATTTGCATATTGCTATCCCATTACTTTTGTCATCTCAGTGGATTGTATTATTAANATTCTACTGGCATCTGTATATTTGCATATTGCTATCCCATTACTTTTGTCATCTCAGTGGATTGTATTATTAATTTCTACACTTTAAGGAATTTCGTAAATTTGTTCAGATTAAAAATTATTCCTACAGAATTGTTTGTGTTTTTTAAGCCTTTTAAAACACTGTAGGCATATGATAATAATGAATATAAGAATGTCATATTAAGAGCATTTTATCAATATTAACAACTCAAGAAACACTGTATTATAATTAATTTATATAAAGAAATATAAGTATTGCACAATAAAATGGGCACGAGTCGTACACCGCTAGAGAAATATTTTCCTCATATACCTTAAATGGCATTAAATAATGTGGTTTTACCCTTNGGCATATGATAATAATGAATATAAGAATGTCATATTAAGAGCATTTTATCAATATTAACAACTCAAGAAACACTGTTTTATAATTAATTTATATAAAGAAATATAAGTATTGCACAATAAAATGGGCACGAGTCGTACACCGCTAGAGAAATATTTTCTTCATATACCTTAAATGGCATTAAATAATGTGGTTTTACCCTTGACATTAGCAACAATATTTAATGCCAATATATAGTGAAGCACATATAAATAAATAAAAACTTTGCAAGACAGTAGCTTAGTCAATATTTGTTTTCGGAGGAGGCTAAAATTTCACATATCGTAAATTTGTTAAATACGACCCGATTATTTTACAATTTACATAGTACACATAACGTTATTTTCCAGAATTAGTTCTTAAAATGTGTGGAGTGAAGGAAAGTGTATAGTTTACGTTTATATATATGTATACATATATATATTTATATACATATTTATATTGTCTGTTACCACAAAAAATCTCTAGAGTATCTATTAATGTATGACGTAACAGTATAAGTTATTGAAGATGGAAATATTACAAAACTCCACCAATCAGTTTTACAAGCCGTGTTCTGTCTATGACAGTCTGCTAAGAAAGGAATTAGGGTTTAATTCTGAATATTGATTATTTATATATACTACAATACGTTACAATGTATAATATTTTCTTCCCGAAAATATGCATATAGCATTCAAGAAAAAAAAAAAAGAAGTTATTTACTTTATAAGTTCTGTAAATTTACACAGTTTAGTGAAATCTGGTGAGAAGTTTCTAAATCATTGTTGATGAAAGTGTTTGGGGATGTATTAATACCCTGACTCACTTACATAGAAACAAACACAGAATACGATTTTTAGGAGATATTTACCTGTATGCAGCAGGGTATTAATAAAATCATGAGAAAACCTTGTCATGATATATTCGGACTTGAAACATCTCTAATTATTTAGCAATGAATAGGAAAAAATTTTTTGTTGAAGATATGATATTAACGATACCGAAATGAAATCGTATATTTCAGTAAATAGTGAAGATANGAAAAAATTTTTTGTTGAAGATATGATATTAACGATACCGAAATGAAATCGTATATTTCAGTAAATAGTGAAGATAATATGAGTTACCAACGTTTAATAGTATGCAATAGTTATATCTGTGAAAGAACTTGCAATGCTTTTCTAGAAGGTAATTTAATTTTAATGAACTATAATATTTTGTAGACATGCAGACCACATTTAACATGTATGCCCCTCTTTGAAAAAACAATTGACTTTATTTCATATGCTTATTGAATTATTGTAAAATTTATGTTTACCAAATTTCTAATAAAATTGCAACTTAACAGAACCTGGGTTTCGCTGAATAAATATTGAATAACTCAATTTTTAAAACACTTCCGGTACCAGGAGTCGAACCTGAGCCCCCTGAGTGAAAGCCAGGTATCCTAGCCACTAGACCATACCGGATATTCTTCGATGTGTCCTTCCTTTTGTTCTATTAAAAGATTTAACTGACGGGTTTTAAAAAATTGGTAAACCATACATTATGTACACACAAAATTGTGTGTGATAATATTTAATTTTTTTAATTTAGCAGCCAAACATTTAAATGAAATTGCAAAATTCGTAATTAATGCATTTTACCGATATCTGAACCTCACGAAACACTGTCCCAAAATTAATTTAAGTATAGCACTAAAAGGATTGGAGGAGAAAATGTACACGATAGTACAAAACTATAGAAATATTTACCTGATATTCCTTAAATGGCCCTCAATTATGTGGTTTTACACGTCAAAAATGCACAAAATTTTATGGATTATATATCGTAAAATATGTATTAATAAATAACAAATAATTCCAACAGAGTAGCGTAGTCAGAATTTTTGTTCGGTGGTGGCTAAGACTTCACAAATTGCAAAAGTGGTTGAATCTTATTCGACTATTTTACTTTTTACATATCACATATAACTGCATTTTCCAGAATAAGTTCATAACATTTTTAAAGTGAAAGAAACTTCATGTTCGCCATTGAAAAATGTATATATTAACTATTGATTACGACAGAAATATATTTAGAGGTTACCGATAAGTGAATTTATAGCAAAAGATATAGACGTTCGCAATATTACAAAATGTTAGCCAAACGAAGTTACAAGATTTGAATTAAATGTTATCTGTCGTAAAAGGTTGCCTATACACTGATTTTGGTTTATTTATCAATAATAGTTATGGATATTTACTACAGTACATTACAATGTTTATTGTTTCCATTCCGAAAATAGGCATGAGGCATTGTAGAAATAAAAAAACACGTTATTTACTTTATAAGTTCTAAAAATGTACACAGTTTGGTTAATCCAGTGAAAAGACTACGCATTTTATTTAAGGAAGGATTTATGGGTGCATTAATTCTGTGACATACTAACATAAAAGGCCCACTTTTATTTGAGGATGTAATATTAACGTTACCGAAATTAAATCGTATCTTTCAGTAAATAGTGATGTTAAGATAAGTTATCATCATTTATAAGTAAGCAATACTTTTATCTCTGCAAGGCCTTACAATAATTTTCTGGACGACACTTTTATTTCCATTATCTACAATATTTCAAGCCTTGCATACCATAAAAAAACATATATGCTTTTATTAACAATAACTAATGAGCCATATTTGAATGCCATACAGACTGTTTTAAAATGTATGGAAACCAAATATTTTTAAAATGTACAATGTAACAGATCTTACTCTGAACACCATCCTTTTTGAAAATATGNTGTATGGAAACCAAATATTTTTAAAATGTACAATGTAACAGATCTTACTCTGAACACCATCCTTTTTGAAAATATGTACTTTCAAAACAATTTCGATACCGGAAATCGAACCCGAGCCTCCTGGGTGAGAGCCAGGTATTCTAGCCACTAGACCATACCGGATAGTTGACTATAACTACACTGAGGTGACAAAGGTCGTTGAAAATCTCAAAATATCGTGTCTGACCTTCTTTTGCTTGTCTTAATGCAGGTAATCGATGTGGCATAGGACTCAACTAATCATTGGAAGTTCTCGGCACAAATATTGTGTCATGCTGCCTCTATAGACGTCCATATAACGCTTTCTAAACGTTCACGTCCTCAAACACGTGCTTGATTCTTCTCGATTATGTCCCATAAATGTTCGATGGGATCCATGTCGGGCGATCTTGGTAACCAATAGTAAGCGACCTTTACAGGTCTTACATGAAATTTGGCTAGCGCAACAGATGTAGCTCGGTAACATGGCGCATTGTCATCCATAAAAATTTTATCGTTTTTAGGGTACATGAAGTTCATGAACGCCTGCAAGTGGTCTCCAAATAGCTGAACATAAACGTTTCCAGACAATGATCGGTTCAGTTGGACCAGAGGACCGAGTCCATTACATGTAAAAACAGCCCACACCATTATGGAGCCACTACCAGCTTACATGTACCTTGTTGACTACTTGGGTCCAAGTATATTTGGCATCTGCGTCACACTCGAAACATACCATCAGCTATTACCAACTGAAATCGGTACTTTTCTGACCAAACCACTGTTTTCCAGTCTTCTAGGTTCCAAGCGATATAGTAACCTGCCCAGGAGAGGCGGTGTATGCGATGACGTGCTGTTAGTAAAGGCACATGACTCGATCTTCTGCTGGCACAGCCCAGTACCGAGAAAGTTCGCCGCACTGTCATAACAGTCACGTCCGTCGAACGCCACACAATGATTCCTTCTGTTTATTTCCTTCAGTGTTGCTTGTCTGTTATCACTGACCATTCTGCGAACACGTCGTTGATCTCGGTCATTAACNAAATTTCTAATAAAATTGCAACTTAACAGAACCTGGGTTTCGCTGAATAAATATTGAATAACTCAATTTTTAAAACTCTTCCGGTACCAGGAGTCGAACCTGAGCCCCCTGAGTGAAAGCCAGGTATCCTAGCCACTACACCATACCGGATATTCTTCGATGTGTCCTTCCTTTTGTTCTATTAAAAGATTTAACTGACGGGTTTTAAAAAATTGGTAAACCATACATTATGTACACACATAATTGTGTGTGATAATATTTTATTTTTTTAATTTTGCTGCCAAACTCGGTAGCAACTCTCGACGTGTGAGGTGTCGCATTTTCCTGCTGGAATTGTGCACGTCCGTCGGAATGCACAATTGACAAGAATGAGTGCAGATGATCGGACAGGATTCTTACTTATCTGTCACCTGTCAGAGTCGTATCTAGACGTATCAGAGGTCCCATTTCACGCCAACTGCACGCACCTCATACAATGACAGAGCCTCCACCAGCTTTAACAGTCCCCTGTTGACATGTAGGGTCCATGGATTCATGAGGATGTCTCCATATCCGTACATATCCGAGACTCATCAACCCACGCAACGTGTTTCCAGTCATAAACAGTCCAATGGTGCTGTTGGTGGGCACAAACGAGGCATAAAGCCTTGTGTCATGCAGTCAACAACGGCACACGAGTGGGCCTTCGGCTCAAAAGCCCATATCAATGATGGTCCGTTGAATAGTTCGCAGACTGGCACTTGTTGATGCCTCAGCATTGAAATCTTTGCCAATTTGAGAACGTTTTGCAAGTTTGTCACGTTTAATGATTCTCGTCAGTCGTCGTTTGTCCCGTTAGTTCACGATCTTTTTCCGGCCGCAGCGTTGTCGAAGATTTGATGTTATACCAGATTCCCGATATTCACGGTACTCTCGTGAAATTTTATTGCAACCTCGGAGATGCTATGTCCCATCTCTCGTGCGCCGACTACAACACCCCGTTCGAACTAACTGAAATCTCTATAACTTGCCAGTGTAGCACCAGTGACCGATCTAGCAACTTTGCCAGGCGCTTGTTGTCTTTTATAGGCGCTGCCGACAGTATCGCTCTACTATGATTGGTTTCATACCTCTGTTATTTACATACGCACGCCTATACCAGTTTTTTTTTGCTCTCCAGTAGATATGCAAGCATAAATATTAAATGTCAACCACATATCTAGGGCTGTCAGATTTTTTAATCACGTGTTGTTCGTCTGTGAATAAGTTATCATGGCTATGGTACGCCTGGCCACCACTCTAGGTAGGGTTCTCAGTTTGCCTATCTTGCAGGGAATTTTCATACATACTTTGTTCTACCAGCCAATTACTTCATTCTACCAATCAATGTGTTTGTAAAATGGCTTGCTTCCTGCGTCTAACCAGCCATGTACCTCGGCGTTCATGAACATGTGGACTCTACTACCTGTATGTAATACTTAAATGTTGTTTTCGTCCTTACAGGGGTACGCCTACTTGCAACTACAGTGTCTTAGTAGACAGCGGCATTCTTTGTAAATTCCCCACTTACGTCATTTCATAGTTCTCGCCCTGTGTAATTTTATCAAACAACCTGTATTTCTAGCCTACTTCCCTGTCTGTGTGTGTCTTTGAAATCCCCCCTCCCCCCCTAGCGCTATCGACCTACCTACTCAACAAAGCCTTTTTAAAATTTTGAATACGTTAACCGAAATTTAATAAACTCAGTACACATGCAATAGTAAGTAAATACCACTGATATATATAGTTTTAGACAAGACCAAACGCTTAATTTCAAAATGGTGGTCATTTCAAAATTTAGTATGATTTGTCATATTTCGGGAACCATCCAAACGTTTGAAACCAAATGTCGTATTTTGGGAGCATATCATGCAAACATTGAATTTAATAACTGATGTAGTTATTCGACAGCTATTTCAGAAAATAGTACTATACAAAATAGTTACACCTTTATGTTTTACCTTGAAAACCACTCAACCAATTCTCGCCAAAGTTGGTTAATAATGAAATCTATAGTAGGCAATATAATATTTTGCGATTTGAATTGATTATGAACTTATTTTCAGAACGGTAAGCACACAAATATTTTAAGTTTTATTTGGTTTGTCTGTCATACCGGTTAACCAATTTGATTTGAATGTGGTCAGATGGCCAGATACATATTTCGATAAATTTGTAATATATATTATACAATTTGGCAAAATTCCTCCAAACATTATACGATACCATTTTATATTAGAAGCAACTAATAAAAAAATATTTTTTCTGCAATTATTTAAGATAGCACCGAATAATATTATAAAGTTTATATGCCATATCTCAGGGGCCGATTTCAGCAAAATTCTTCATGGAAGTAGGACTACGGAGAGCCATTTAAAAGTATGTGTTTTAAGTGGCTCAGACTCTTCTTTTCAAAATGACGGAGTCTTCAATATTTCATGTTATAAAACTCTCTCATTCAAAACATTACACTGATTACAATCGAAGTTTACATTCCGTATCTGACCACGGTAATGTAGTTAATTGCATGCTAGCTTATGGTACGAGGTTTCATGCCTTCGAGTACTGGGTAAGGCGTGTGTGTAAATGTAATTGTCTCACTACCGTTGTATATGTTTGTGGTTCCATTTCAAATAATATTGCTTTCAACGAGGCGTCAAGACCTACCTACTGTCTATACTTTTATGAATTTCAGTAAAAATGATTTGCACCCATGTAAAGGAAAGTAGGCTCACTAGTCATATCAGTAACGTCTTGCTGTAGTCTATTAAAGACTTGTTACCAGTTGGGCTTGATTCATTGATCTATCCATTTCATTTTTGGCTATACAATGTTTCGTGTTACTAAAAATATGTTATATAAAATTTATTTATTATATATTTTGTCAATCATCCCCATAGTAATATTGTTTAAAACATTAAATTGTTCACTGTAAAACGTTTATATTTATTTTTTAGTTTTTTCTGTTCGTTTCTTTTAGTCGCTCTTACAACTGGTCTCAGAAACCACCTGCAGGATTCGCCTCACAGTTGTAGGAGTAAACAAAAATTCACGACACCTTTGAAATCTATAGGCCTGCTAGCTTGCTGGGTTGTATGAGGCGAGAGAAAGCTTAGTTCGACCCACCAGCTGAATATTCATATCACCAACTGAAGTGAAAACTACGGATATTGCATCGAAATGAATTAAATAATTGTGTCCATTTGAGATGGAGAGACAACAGCTTGCATCCAATAAAGACTCTTAAAAATCAAAGATCCAATTGCCCCTTTCAAAATGAACTAAGAGAAAAATTAATGTAAATGTTTCTGAAACAAAACTTTTACTACCAGTTTTTACACAAAGTAACAGGATACAATCACTATCGCTTTATACTAACTTTGCGTCATTATATTGGAAAAATCATAACACATAATCAAAATATTTCAACAATACAAATAGAAACCAAAACTATGCATTTTGACATTACTTACTCTAACTTTCCTGAAATAACTGAAAACCCTGTACATAAATAGCACATTTTATAAAAAAAATCAACAATGTTGAAAAGCCAAATATATTAAGAGGTTAGCTTCGCAAAGAAAATTATACATTTCAAAAAATCAAAACCCGGATTCGATTTAACTCATATACCATAAAATGTTCATAATAACTAGTCGTTCGTTTTGTGACGGTAATAACAGTATGTACCAAAATCAACCCGAAGAATTTAAGGTATCGGAAACCGAACACAGGACTCCAGGGTAAGAGCCAGGAATCTTAGCCACTAGACCACACAGATTAACTGCGTTAAGTTAAGATAAATTTGTATTTCAAATGTCGCCGTGTTAGGTAAATTAACTTTTGGGATCATTTATTTCAGTTAACGATATTTATGTGTGTTTTAACACCGAATATTCTAAAAATCAACGTAACAATTTAAAAACTCGTGATGTAGTTTGACACAAGTGTACTAAGAAGCGACCACAAGCGGCGCCCACGTGACTGGAGATTTTGGGGGCCTATGTGCAGGCGCTCTCCACATGGCGCGTTAGTTACGTTCGCCTTCGGCATACGCAACTTGTTACAAACGCAGATACATAATGTTGCAGACACGCGCCGCTGTATCGTTATCTTAAAATAAAATTAAAAAATTATTAAAGTGATTTTCTAAACACTTCGGAACTATTATTTTTTATTTAGTCGTCCATAGATGCTGTGGTTTCAATTTCAACGTATAAATAAAAAGTACTTTGTGTACAACCACGTGTTCTAACGTTTGCAAACAAGTTTTAAACGATCGTATTGCGCCCGACGAAGCTGCACCTCTCTTAACCGTACAGTTTCAACAGTAGCCTGCCAACCAGGCGCTCTTGTTATTAATCTAAAATTTTAACTATGTATTCTGTTCAGGCGAACAATTACCTTAATTCAAACTGTGCTCTAAATAATGTGTGCAAGACAACTCTCTTGGCGAGACATGATGTGCATCGCAAGCCCCATTGCTATACAAGGAAAGCTATTTAACATCATTAATACGTGTCTATTTCGGAAATTTATACATTAACTACATTTGTAAAGCAGAGAAAAACGCAAACCAACACCAAAATATATATTTCCATTGATATTGACATGTTCAGTGTTTGAAAATTTTACCTTATATATATATATATATATATATATATATATATATATATATATACACACACATTTTAAAGTTTAAAGAANTTTGCCTCTCTACAGCAGAATGAGATAAATTATGTAATTAACACTGAACTTTATTTTTCAGAACTTGGGGGCAGCAATGACGGATTAATGACTCACTTTATTTCAAGGAAGAACGAATATCGTATCACAAATGAGAAATTGATTCATGTACAATTACATTCGCTTAATATTTTGAGACAAAAATACTTTTTGAAATACAATTCACGCGACTTCTGGTGTCGATACAGTCTGCGAGTAAAATATTTAATCAAAGTGTTAAGTTTTTTTAAACTTAGATTTAAGTTTATACAACAATAAAATTTGCCATAAATTGGGTAGTTTAATCTTGCATATTATTCAGGTTTGACCTGTTCTTTACTAACTCCTCTAATATGTTTTGTGGCAATTCTATGAAAACGGTGATTAATTATTTATTTGAATTCGAAGCACTGATATGTCCATTACATTACAAGTTGCTGCAGGTACTAAGCAGTAGCAAGCATTATATTAAGGTAATCGTATTATCGTTTTGCGCAAATCATATGATTGCAGGAACCTAGTTTCGAATATTACGTTACATTTATTTTAATGGCTATTAAGAAATGAGACATATTTTTTTAGTGCATTGTTAAGTGAGAATATGCTCAATATTTAAGCTTAATTTTTAAAATGCACGCACTAGTTGCATACCGTTTTCAATTAGTTTAATATTATATCTGTTGTTAATTTCAAAAAACGTCTTGTCTCATGTGTATAAAATGCAAAAAACATTTCCTCGGCACCGTTCTGATCTTAGTTTTTTCTGTAAATTTTCGAAGGTGCCTAAGTGCCTCTCTTTTACGGTTTTCAAGTTTATTTTGGATTCAACGAAATGGGACTTCCATATTTCTGGCCTCTCAAGTGGGGATAATACACAGCGACGTGCAACATAGTGGTGACAGGTATCTTATTACTGCTTACGACTGTGACTTGTTCATAGTGGAAATTTATTGTTTATTAAAGGACAAATTAAATAGTTTTATTGATATATTCTTTTTTACATTTAACCAAACAATAGTGAAAAATTTTAACAAATAAATTTTAATTATGTGTTATGTGTACACGAAATATATCCGTCATTTTATATCTGAAGTTGTAAGGTTCACGCTAAAGAATTAAATCACGAGAATTATGGTGTCGCAGGGCTAAATCTAATGTCGAAGTGCAGCTGAAACGAATTTATGAATCCTGAATACAATTTATTGTGTTTAAATTTGCATCTTTTATTTCATATAAAAAAAAATTCACTTATTTTCAAAAATTATTTCTATATTGGCAAAACTAATGTTATCTATACTTACGACACTGTTTACAGATTAAGGCGAAGTGATTCTTTTCTAACGTATATTTCATTACTCCTCTGTTACTCCTGAGTTAACTATTTTCAAGAATACAAGAAGAATTTATCTTTCAGTTTCAACGAATAAGAATCTGGATCCAGCCTGACATCTGCTGTCTTTGCTGCATGTGACCCCTGTCTATGAATGTTTAATTTCAAAATGTCAAGCGAGTGAACGACACACGCACCGTTATCGTCTTCTTGTAGGTCTCAGTTTTCAAAGGGATAGCGTTAGCGATATTCTCTTCCAAATGTCCCTAGAAAACGTTCCTCTTGGTTAACTCACTGAAGTAACCCAATAAAGAAATATATATAATTCCAAAGGACACAAACATTAAAGTTATAATCATGAGAATTACGTTAAGGTGTTAAAAAGCAGCTATGAATGCAGGTTATCAATAATATAAGTAATATAGTGTAAATACACATAACAATTTTACTTTAGACAAACTGAAAATATCGACACATAAACAAATTTGCAATGTAAATAAAAGCAGCTGTATTTTATTTATAACATACATTTTTGGCAGACGGGTGACTGGCA
The DNA here is from genome assembly GCA_002778355.1 of Clitarchus hookeri. Taxonomy (NCBI): domain Eukaryota; kingdom Metazoa; phylum Arthropoda; class Insecta; order Phasmatodea; family Phasmatidae; genus Clitarchus; species Clitarchus hookeri. The sequence continues at coordinate 391,090 of NQII01001982.1, read as the reverse complement.
GGGAGAATATTACCTCGTATTCGATTTTCAAATGTTTTCCTAACCACTTGTAAGTTAAGTCAGGGTGAACTTAAAAAATAAAAATAAAAATTAGAAAGAACAGTGACAGAATTACTTTCTTCAATCGTACTCATATTTTATGACATTATTTTCTTTCCATGAACAACATATTGAACGTCTAGAAAACTTACAGACTTACACATAGGCCATAACTGCAGTTTCAGAGGTGCATAATACATCACAGCCCACTACAATGACATATTTAGTAATGTTGTCTAACAAATATAATTTATTACAAATTTAAATACTGTATTATAGCACAGTGGGCTGAGAGAAGAGCTAAATAACTGTATTATACCTAAAATTCAACGCAAAATAATATTATAGGAGGGTTATTAGAAGCTTTATTTGCCAGCAGGAAAATTTGGATTTGTCGGGGAAGAGAAAGAACAAGCATTTGTCAACGCATGGCATAGAACAAAGAAGTACTGGTCACTTGTAAATAGTACTTTCTAAATTATATTTAACGGTATTATTAAATATATTATCTTTTTCTGTATGAGTAGAATAGTTTGGCGAAGTCGGGCACAGCAGCGCTTGTTATCGGCGCGGGCGCCAACCGGCCGCTATCTTGGATGAATTTTTTTTACATTAGTGACATTGAAATTAATCTGTGACCTTGACCTTAAAACTGTGGCCCTACACTATAACCAAAAAATTCTAAAAAAAACAACAAAATGTATAAAAAACCGCCAAAATTTAAAATAATTTTAATATACTGTAACATAAAAATTAATTTACCCCACTCTCCCACTCTTACCATAACCAACACCCACCACGCCCACCATATAATAAAAAATCGACAAAAACCGCATAAAAATTTTTTTTTCTAAAAACCGAGGAACATAACGCCTTAAGCAACACACCACACACTGCCCTATCCACCACTCAATCATAAATAAATCTAGAAAATAACAAAATATAGAAAAAAAGTCCTAAAAATCGAGTGGAGAATTACATTAATAACCCTGACCACCATGTTGGTTGCTCTCAACTCTGGCATTAACTCCAATAATCATGTACTCGAAAAGTCGAAAAAATTACAAACTATTCTACTGACCATTACTTGCTTGTCACAACAGATAACCAAACCAACCAAACAAAATTAGCTAACAACTAACTGTACCCAAAACTGACTGCACCCAAACTTTCATCCACCCAAGTCTGAAACCACCCAAAAATTGTACCACCGAAGATGTGACTCCACCCAAGACTGACACCAGCCAAGACCGCCTCAAGCCAAAACTGGCTCCATCCAAAACTGGCTCCATTCAAGACTAACCCTACCCAAGTCTGATTCCACCCAAGACTAACTCCATGCAAGACTAAAACCACCCAAGACTAACTCCACCGAAGACTAACTCCACCAAATACTTACTCCACCTATGGTTAACTTCACCCAAGACTGGTTTCTGGCGAGACTGACTGAGCCCAAGACTAACTCCTGGAGAGACAAGTTCCTGCAAAACTGGCTATACCAAACAACAAGTCCAAATGACCATACCATCCACATGTACAAACAAACGATGATGGAAAATGTCGCAATAAGTCCCCAAACAAGAATCTCGTAGCTAACCTTTACGCACAAAATCTTCGCGAAATCTTGGCAAAATCTTCGCAAAATATTTTTCAACCATAGCTTACTATACAAAAGGCCATACTAACTTACCAGGTCAACGTACCTGGCCCACTGACCCTTTGTAAACATGTCTCGAAAACGAAACCTCAAAATGAAACTTCAGAAAGAAGCCACAGAGAGAAACCTGAGAAAAATAAAAAAAAAAAAAAAAAAAGAGACTTGCATATTTAGAGCCATTATTTACACTGGCTAACAGAACACGAATCACTGTCTGGCCCAATCAGAGATACTTTTAGCTTTTGGTCTATAATGGTTTTATAAAATAATTTCGTCTTAAAAGTGTGTGATTTTCGACCAAAGTCCGAGGCATGCAATGTGTATACGACCCTACAAATCTATAAGATATTTTCTTCTGCTGGTTATATATTGTACATAAAATGAGGTTGAAGAGGAGGTGGTGGAGAAGGATGAGGGGGAGGAAGAGAATGAGGAGGATGAGGTGGAGTAGGATGAGGAGCAGGATGAGGAGTAAGACGAGGAAATGCTTTAGAGAATTGGATCTCAAACACATGGACTCTGAGCCAAATTGTTAGATGGCAAAGTCTTGTTGAAACATTCTAAAACATGCTGAATAAGTGGACAGAAATCTCATTAAGTGAAGGGACGCGTGACAAACCGAATGATTGATCGAGGGCTTTGGGATTGATCAAAGGATTACTGAGGATTGCTGAGGAGGACGGTGGAGAAGGATGGTAGAGGAGGATTGTGGTGAAGGATTGCAGAGGAGGAGTGCTGAAGATTGTAGAGGATTGCGAAGAATAAAGATTGATCTAAGTATTGATACCTGAAAAGAGCATGGAATAAAAGAATTACCACCCAAGCTGCACTCGTACATTCCAAGTCTCAAAGTCCTAGCACTTCCCTTTCCTGAGAGTTGAGGCATCGTTGACAATATTCGTCTTCACAGATACTGATGGTGCAAAATTGTGTATAATCTTGTCCAGTTCACATGCCAGTTTAGCAAGTTTATATTTCATATGAACCGACTATATGGCATGCTGTCTGTCCCTTGTATTTACCATAGTTCCCTCGTCTTCTGAGAACATATTATGTGATGTATTAACAAGAGGTAGCCATGTCAACACATGCTGTCTCACTGTAGGAGAAGGAACACTATACTTGCGGATCTTGGCATGTCTATTCAAGTTATCACCTCGAGAGAACTGCCCAAGAACAGTTACCACAACACAATACTGTACGAGGTGGGTTCGTCAGGCATTCACTCTTTTCATGTCGACAGGCTGTATGCCTGAAACCATAAACTTTGTTGCAGCATCGGCACTACCGACGATTCGACGATGAAGGTATTGGTTTCGATTCAATTTCCATCAGAATCAATCGCAAGCCATTGTATAAACGAATAATCTTCAGTATAAGAGTGATGAAATTCAAATTGATATTCCCAACACAGTGTCAGAATGACAACTTACATTTTTGTAAATATAAGCTATTTTTTTACAGTATTGAGCACAGCTAGTGCCCACATAAAACCTTCAGCAATATTTTTTTTTCAATATAAAAAGAGGAGAGCACCCTGAGAAAAATCACATTATCTTTCGCATCAGGATTCAAGGTTTTTTTTAGAAAACACTGAGATACCATCACAAATAAATATATAGGTTTAAACATAAAAATTACAGAGAGAAATATATGTTATACTGTATAGAGAAAATTTAAATTATTTGTACTTTTTATGCATATATAAATATTTGCTTAAAAGCATATTAAAACTGTATATATATTTGTGTGATGGGTTCTTCGTGAGCTGGACGAGGTTTGAAAAAATAATTCATAATGAGTATCTGTGAAGACGAATAGTACCAACAGTGTCTCAACTCTTAATAAAAGGAACTAGGTCTTCGAGACTTGGAATGTATGAGGGGCAGCTCAGTTGATTGTGTTACCTTCAATGCTCTTCTCAGGCATCAATACTACGATCAATCGCCATCCTTTTCAAATATCTGCAATCCTCACTTATCCTCGGCAATCCTCCTCCGCAATCCTCCATCACAGCCCTCCTCTTCAAACCTCCTTTACAAACATCCTCCACAATCCTCCACGGCAATCCTCAGCGATCCTCAGCAATCCTTCGATCAATCATAATCCCTCGATCGATTCTTAGATCAATCCTTCAGTTTTTCGCCTGTTCCTTCCCTCAATGGGATTTGCGATCTCTTAGTCGTGCATGTTTTAGGACGTTTCAGCTAGACTTTGCTATGTAAAGGGTTTGGCTCGAAGTTCTCGTGTTTGAGATCCAATTCCCTCCGCCTTGTTATCCTCCATATCTCCCTCCTCCTCAACCTCCTCCTATGTATGATATAAAACTAGCAAAAGAAAATAACTGACAGATTGGTAAGGGTCTCGAACATTGGATAATTATCTGTCTTTTTAGACAAGGTTATTTCAGAAAATATTTATAGACCAAAAGCATAAAGAATCTCTCTTTGGGTAGGACAGCGATTTCTATTGTGGTAACAACTGTATAAAAATGGCTTTGGGCACGCAATTTTAATTTTTGAGGTTAATTTTTTGAGGTTTCTTTTTGGGGTTTCTTTCTGCGTTTCGTTTTGAGGTTTCGTTTTATAGATGTGTTTACAACTGGTCAGTTGGCCTGGTAAGTTAGTATGACGCATTGTATGGTTTGCACAGGTTTTGCCACGATTTCGCGAATATTTTACGAAGATTTTGTGCGAAGAGGTTAGCTACGAGGTTCTTATTAGGATACTTATTTCTAGATTGTCCTTAGTCTGTATGTACAGGTGGTTGGTTAGGTAGGTTGGTCTTTGCCAGTTTTGCAGGATCAGGTCCCGCATCTTCTGCAGTTACAACGTTCTCTTTGGAGTTAAACAGCCAGACATTTTGTGTGTTGGCTCAACTGTATGTATAGCCGTAGCGTAAAATCACGAATCAGAGATTTTGTTACTTCTATGTGTGACTGTTTTTTTTTGTGTGCATGTGTAAATATGAGTGAACATGATTCTAAAAAATTACAATTCGGGATTATTCTACACTAAATTTAGTGGCCCCTTATAAATAAATCCCCGCGCACGCCCACGGACTGGTCATGATGTATGGTTAAGTCGATTGTAACAGCATTTACCTAAAGAGAGAAGACGGTAGTCGTTTTATTACCAGCCCCACCTACGCCATGACCTTACATGAGCATGATTCACAACGCAATCATATTAAGTTAGTCACTTCGCCTATGGCCTGCCTATTTATAATCTTGCTGTACGTAATATAATACCATTAGTTTACTGAGTAATACTCGTTTCCAGCGATCCACGTGGGCACGTTAACGATCGTGATTCTCTCAGGTGGTCAGGGGTTGCGACCTCTCTGATGCACGACGCCCACCTACAACGGGGCATCTCGCTCGACACCGTGGGCGCCCTACCTTCCCGTCAGAGGTGTGTTCACACGACCCAGACGTCGTCAATTAGCAACGCTCACCTCTTGGATCTTTCCCATATCTCTCCCTCAATACGGGACCGCGGTGTTGTAGTGGTTAGACTACTCGCCTCCCACGAAGGCAAACCGGGTTCAATTCTTTGCAGGCCCCCCCCCCCTTTCCCAGATTTCCGCAAGTAGGAATCGTGCCGGACGGTGCCGCTGGTCGGCGGGTTTTCTCGAGGATCTCCCCTTTCCCCCGCCCTTGCATTCCGGCGCCACAGCATACTCACCTCGCTTCATTCACCCTCGTCGACTCGCGAGACATCGATGTTAAGAGCCGCCCAAATCTCTTCAGTCACTCCTTCCTCCTATCGCAGGCGAGGTCGTTAGAGACGGAGCAAGTTGCTCACAGACGCACGAACAGAGAGGAATTGTCCACGTCTGGTACAGAAGAACCATTTCAGAATTCACCTAGGGCGATTTCGGGAAACGATGGTAAACCGAAATCATGTTGGACGGAGCGGGGAGCGAACCTATCTCCTCCCGAATGCGAGCTCGAAGGTTCACCACTACACTACCTTATTAAGTTGGGGAGGATGTTGTCAGTAACGAACGTATTAGAAAACCCGTTGTCAAGTACACTTGTTAATTCATCAAAAGCGTTAAAATCACAGCTTTTTTTCTGGAAGGTTAGTCGGAAGACAATGGCTGAAATTCTGCAAATACGTGTTATCAATGAAAGTTTTCCTCAGATATCTCTTTCGCAATTCTCATGGAGTTTACTTTTAAATCTTATACAGAAATAATTATTACATGTCAGCATTCAATAATATTTTATTCGCTATTTGTGAATGTATTAGTGATGTAGAATTTTATACGTACCCAGACGAGAAAAGTGACCTTGTGAAATTCTCGGGCATGTAATTTCGTTTATTCATTTTTTTGTTTGGCTGACATACTTAGTAACATTACTTCTACTATGGCTGGTTTCCAGAAATTTAATCACCGCATTTATTTTCTTGAGTGTCCACCAGAGAATAAAGTGAAATTCTAACAAGGCAGGCTTGGTTAGATGACGTGCTCTGGTGCTTTTATAATGGGACACAAAACATAAATAAACAAACCCCATTTTAATCCGTTGTTACATTTAAGAATGGTAGAACATTAATACCACAGTAATATCTTATCACAATCCTGATATAAACGCAAATTTTAATCGATTTATGAGCGCGATAAAAAACAAAGTATTTCGTTTTTTAATGTAGCCATGTTAGTTTTCATACACATTCTCAGTAAAGATCCAAACGCCTATCGATGTTTCTTACTTTTCATAAAATAGAGACGTAATACGTTTTCAGACTTAAATGGGGCAAATATTCTACTTATCTTCCACTTACATTTAGGAAGCTTGTTGAAAAATGTTTTAACAACACCTCTTTATAAAATTTACACCTCAGATCATTTTCTATTCTGATATAAAATGCTTTTAAAATTCCGATTGGTACCGCTTTAACCAAGCAGTAAAAAAAAGAGAAATAATTAATTGCTTAAATAATTATGGCTATGTTGATCTTAAATATTCATCCTCTAATAGGGTTATCGATTTTGTTGTCAAATCTTACGTATTTGTAAAGCTAAAATGATACATTTAACAGGTAATATGGCGATATTATCACCTATTTTGGTCATTTCACCCAATTCGAGTCACTTAGAGATTACTGACTAGGCCAATAGCAGGTTTGAAAGGATAAAATATCTGAATGTTTTCCTTATCTCATAATTTTGGAAACTTTTACGAACAGAAAATAAATTCACCGAAACTTGACCCTTACACGTCGTTGTTTAATAATGGTCTCCTATTGTATCTAGATAGCCATTTGAATTTATAAATTAATATTTACCAAATCTACATATTTGTAACATGTAACGTCTAGCATTAAACGGAATGTTTTTGCAACGGCTATGCAAGATTTTATTTGTAAAAGATAAAAATAAGTGTTTTCTATAAGCTAAATAATACAACAAGTACATAAACGAAAAAAAAACAGTGTTGTAAAATTTTACTAGATACCTGTTTAGTAATGGCTAATAAACCACAAGCCACACTTGGTCCATCTTCTACCCAAACTTATCTCACACACCTAGCTGTAATGCAGTTTTAAAAATGCCGGCAAATAAAAAATAAACACTTTTCGGCACAAGATACAGAATTATTTAAGAAGGAACGATAATATTTAAAATTATAGTTGGCTGAAACATTGTAGGTGTGAGGTCATATAATCAAGAGTTATGCTAGAATTAACTTATAGCAGGAAAATAAAAATATGATTTCTTTTCGCCTGTTTGAGAAAACTGCGCTTGGTAACAAAATAATTAACTACGAAATATAACACACAATATAAATGTTATAATATCAAGGTCATCGTTACAGACAGCTCAGCAATATGTCCTCTCAAAGTTTAATGTGCATTCTCTTCTAGCTGTCCTGTTGAAGATGAAATATTGTGGTGTACAAAAAATAATATGTTTAAACTTATTATTTAATAACAAGTGGAAAATAATTATGTTTTTATAAGATTTATTATAATTAAATATTAAAATTAAAATTTATTATAATAAGATTTTATATAATTTATTGTAATAATCATGAAAATATACATTATGCAAGTGATAACATAAGGCGCTGGTGTTTTAAATACTCATGTGCATAAATACATATTTGGCAGCACAATTTTGACAAATGTTCTATAAATGAACATAACTCCACCTTTTTTAATAACATTTTTACGACGTATTTCAACTCATACACTACGAAAATATTTTGTACATATTATCGAATCTAACATTTTAAAACTCTATTGACCACAAGGGAAAACTGTTGCTGGAAAAATATTTGTAAGTATCAGAATACTTATTTAATTATGTGTTTAAAATGTATTAGATTTATTCGATTATGACGATATCATAATTGTTTATTGACATGTTAATTTGTTTTGATCTTATTTCGTTATTTGATGTGAAACTTTAACCAAAGGAGATATGGTTTCAGATGTTTACAATGGCCACATAAATACAAAAAAAAAATATTTAAATTTTTTTCCAGTCGTAATTAACTTAAAAATATGTTATTGTTCAAATTCAAAAAAATGTATCATCTGTAAGCAGTCGACTTTGGTAATATTATTTTGTGGATCCATGTGGTTGTTAACTATTAACAGGCTTTTCATAAATAAATAGTAACAGAATTGGAAAAAAAAATGCTTCTCCCAAAAATTTAGATGCATGCTGAAAGGAAGACAGATGAGAGAAGGATGTACGAACGGGAGATTGTGGATGAAGATATTTTCGCTTGCGTGATATTTGGCCCTTAGTGCGAAACCGGTTGCACGTCACAGCAGCGTTCCGTGAGTAACGAAGTGCATTAAGGCCCTCCCCTACCTGTGGCTATTTTCGCGTTTGAGACTCAGCAGCGGGTAACCGATATGGGCGACAATGCCACGCGCATCAAGTGCGCCGTCGCCTCAAAGAGCAAGCCTCTGAACTGGCGTTGTGTTGCGTGGATCTGCGGGGCTTTTAAATTGTGACCCTATCATTTTAATGGTGGGAAGTCTATAGCAAAGTTCAATGTAGATGCCTAAAACTGTTTCACAGGAATTAACGCTGAGTTTATTAAGCCATAACATGTTGAAGAGATTCAAAATAATGTGAGCAATAAGCGTGATATTTTAAAAGTTGTATTTCCTCATAGTCTGAAGTGTTATTTCTTCACTTGCGAAAACAGATTGTGCAAAATCGAAAATGTTTGTTTCAAAACCATGCATTATAAACACACTGCATCGAATTCATACTACAATTATACGGGCGCCTTAAGGATTTTGACTTTTTTATATGTTGGTACATAAATGTTAATAAAATTCGGTATGTAATAGCAATTTTTTAAGATAAATCTTGAATCAAAAACCTGCTCATGAGAAATGATACTGTCAATCTCTGTATCGAGGCAAATGTACCAATTTCTTTTTCGATTAATTTTTATTTTATTATTAATTTTCCTGATCTGACCAGTAAACAAGCTATGTATATATATGTTACAAAAGGCTTCAATAGAAAAGAACCTCTTATTTTTATGTTAAAAAAACCGGGATGCCAAAGAACCGAGTGTCATTAATATGCGTTTCCCTATACCAAATTCTCGCTGCTTTCAAGCGAGGAAACAGTCTTAAACCACGACTTGAGCTGGGGATGGTGCAGAGGGCGGGGGCAGAGGTCAGTGACGTAACGAACAGTGGTGGTGAGGGGTCAAGCGAGCTACAGCCTGACATGTCTGGAGGGAGAGAGGCTGGGGAGTGCCTCCTGCGCTTACACTACAGTCACGACCAGGCGCGCCCGTGCTCGCCACCAATAAAAATTTCTAAAAGAAAAATAAACAAAAAGGGCAGCCGTGATGCGGGTGGGAGACAGAGAGCAGACACGGCCATCGAGAGGCGCGCAAAATAGCTTCCGCAGTCACGTCGTTATCGGTCAAAGGCCACTCACGACTATTATGATACAAACACTTTGTTTGTACCATCTTGTTTATATGCCCGAGAAAAATACTGAGAGATGCAGCTTTACTCTCTCTATCATTCTACTCAAATAAAAAAATAGAGAATTCTATGGTTAAAAAAAAAAAATTAAAATTATATATGAGAATAGCCCCGACCAAATGGGTTATTGTGATACAGGCTGAGGGCTATTGTGATGCACCCATATCATCTCATAAACCAACAGAGCTATAAAGGAAGTGGGCCTTTGTGATACAGACCAATGTCTGGGGTATTACTGGTAAAAATTAAGTTCCAGTTGTACAAGTAGTTTTTGAGATATGGTCCTGAATGTACCCACATCTGTACTAGAGTAAAATAATAAAATATTTTTGGGAATGTTTTAAATAAGTTTCAATATTCCCATATTATGCATTAGTCCTGACACATCGCGTGGAGGACTTATCACGGTTTCTAAGTAAAATAAATCAGTAGAAAAACTTTTTTCGTACACACAGTTACAGATATTCTGCAAAATGTTTATCTGGAAAATTTAGTTTCAAGTTTCTTAATGCTGCTCTGAATGAATAGTAGTTTACAAAATATGCTATGATTTAGTTCCACACACACAGGTTATAACCAAAAGAGTTTTCGAGTTTTTTCACAACAGGGATTTGTCACACTTAGGCTTTAATTCCCTATACAAAAGAAATTCATTTAAATTGCGCATATTATTTTCAAAATGTTGTTTCCTGTCACTTACGGGGTCAAACTTCATTTACAGATAGGGATTTATGAAGCTCTTTGAAAGTGTTTTAGGCTTCAAAAATATAAACTTATTATGTGAATGAATACGTATAGCGTTTAACAGTTCCAAACATGCTGGGGACTGGCAGCTTACCAACAATATCATAATTTTGAACAACGAAAACATCCTCCTCTTTTGGAATGAGAGATCTCTTATCACCATCTGATTTTAGTCCCATAACTTCAGTTTTGTTATTTGGAAGTGTGCGAATGACAGTAGCAACATACCAGAATGATGTTTTGTTGTACTTTCCACCCTTACATTTTACTAAACGGAAATCACCAGGCTTCAGATTTTTTGGTCCATCAAGGTCCTCGTAACCGTCAGGCTGGGGCTCTAAATATCAACATCTGCATGGATGCAGTTATCATCAAGTAGTTCTGGAGATTCGTCTTCATTTGTTTCCTCGTCGCCACCTTAAACGTTTTATTTTCCCTTTCCCCGCGCATTATTCTTTTCCTTTTGTAGATTCGTGTACTCCTCGGATGTGATAACTTTTGCGCCAGGGTCAATTTTCCTTCTTGGCTTGATTGGAGCAGTGCTTCTCTTTAACCTCTCTAAAACCAGAGTTTGAAATGATGGTGAAGTTGAAACACTTGCTGACGATGGAGTTGGCAATGAATCTTCAGGGGCATTATTCATTTTCAAGGGATGAGGTGTTGGAAAACTTGACACTTGCTGTGATGGACCTGGAACATCCAGAGGTATGCCTAAATGTTCAGCTTCTGGAATATTTTGGCTTGGGATATCAGGCTGGTGAAGAGATTGAAAGAATATCTGGTGTTTGTCCAAGTTGAATATAAATACCGGATATTTGTTCCTGTCTGTAGGATAAATCCAGTTGACCGAAAGTCAGACATGTTTTCTGGTTTCAGGCCCTGTGTCAAGTCATCGCACAGAAGATTCAGAAATCCATTGTTTTGTAACTTTCTGTTGTCATCTCTGTACAGTGATACCAGCTTCTGACACCAGGAATCCTTCAAGGACTGGAAACAAATCTTATCTAATTACTGTAGGACATCGGTAGTATGTGCAGGCAATTTTATGATAGTAATGTCATTCCTACGAGCAAATTGATCAGAGTTCATGTCAAAGTGTGTTAGATGTCCATTCAGTATAAAAAAAATTGGCCTCTGTTTCTGTTCTCGTGCAAATTTAACCGGAAATTATTAAAACACCAAAGTAGTCATCCAGACATTATCCATGCATGGATAATAAGTACCCGGCAAATCCTTGTCACCTTTCTACGTGGTCCACAGATTTGCCCCTTGAAAAATAATCAACGGGGGTAGAGCCTTGCCATCTGCTGAACAACACGCGAGGGCAATTTATATTTTCTCTGCCACTACCATCGATCTACCTGTGGGTTTCGCGTCCTACACCTGCTGCCAACTAAATTCGAAATGGGCCAGTACAAAATGCAGTCTCGTCAAGGTTCAAAATGTGGCCTGGCTTATTGGCAAGACTGAGTCTTTATATTTATGTTTCGAATATGTCATAAACTCCATATATGATGAAAGGATACCCCGTAGCAATACTCCTTGCCTTCTCCAGTAGTTCGAAATTCTTTGAGGATAACCTCTGCCGCATGCAAAACTTTTTGAACCACTTGTTTACTGGTCGCTCATCCTTAAATGGTACGTGAAAACTGTTTACATCCACATACTCTTCCACCACATCTTAAACTTCTTTCTTCCCCAAAGGAAATCCATATTTTGCCATAGTTCTCAAACTCTCTGCTATGCTGTGTTCAACTTCGCCTGAAAGTGCAATCTTTTGCCCAGTTCCTCTTTGTGGGATATAAGATTTTTTTTCCACGAAACGATACAAATTAATTTGTTCTATTTTTAATTGCTTTGACACTGTTTCATATGACTCGCCACTTTCCACCTATCCCACAGCTTTCTCCGGAAATTCTTCCGGGTAAACATTACTTGTGTTTTTACTTTTATAGTTTACCACCATATTCGTATGAGTAGGCGTATACAGCAGTGATTATAAAGTGCAACCAATGAGAAGGTCTCTGGCCTACAGTGCAACATCACCTGCAAAATAATTACAAATGAAGATAGAAACCACAAAGAAACTAGGCCATAATCACAAACCTAACCAAAACAAACAACCAAGAAGTAAACAATGGGAATTTTTGTAAACAGTATGGCTAACTGCATACAAGTTGTAATAACAAATTAGGCCTACAATTTCGTATTTAGTAAATAACAAAACAAAATATAGCACATATAAAAATAGTAAAGATTTTAATATACTAAACAGGACACAACATTTTGGCACAAGACAGTGTCGCGGATGGCCACACTTATGTTTCATAATAGCTTATATCTAGTGTATTACAATAATCCTTAATGTTATATAAAATACTTCCCCTAACAAAATGTAAATTCATTGTACACAAAAGGTAGCAGTTAGCATCCTGATTACTTTGCAACTTATAGTTTTGGGATGTGTGTCTTTGTTTATGAAATATATTGTAAGTTGTTAAATCAAATTTAAAAGTTTTAGTCTTATAAATAACAGCATATTATAAGAATGAAATTTATTTACATAATGCAAATTTTAAATCGTTACGTTCTTTATGGAATTATTAAATACACTCAATGTCCTAAACAACATATATTTTCCAAACATTTCTGTAATGTACAATGATTTTTTGTACATTATATAACCATAGCTTAGAATTTTTTAGTGTTTCACAATTACCCTAATAATGGTGAGAAATAAACCGTTTAAATGTAAATTATTTTAATTAAAAAGTTTTGAATGAAATATTTTTTCAACTTAAATAATTTTAATTTTTTTTAAAATTTTTAAATTGACATTTTTTTATAGGTGATGTCAATATATATATATATATATATATATATATGCAACATAAACTTAAACATTAAAATATGACAACCCCCTTTTCATTAGTTCAACATAAAACCTAGCAAAATTTCTTTTAAATTGTAAAAATTAAATTATTAAAGTTAAACAATTTTTTAAATGTTAAATTTTGTTACTAAATAATTAACCATACAAAAACGGTTTGTTTCTTACCTTTGCTAGTAATGTGTTGAATTGGAAAACACAGAATAAATTTAAGGAAACACTGATATCGAATTTGAGTCAACAGTAACATGTGTAACATGTTTCTAAATAATAACTTATATAAGTAATGCATACAACACTTAAGCCAATATAAAATATTAAGTTTATAACATATAATGTTTATTGCATAATATAATATATGCCTATCTGTACCATATCTCCATTTTCAAGATACATGATATTGTAACTGTTCATAAAGTACAACAAAAAACATAATTTTTAATATTTAAAAAATGATGTAATATACAATACACAATGTTTCATAAACATTTATAATATATAGTGCATGAGATGTAATTTTCATTTTTTATATATTACATATGGTATGTAATATTTAACATAGATCTTAAAATACAGTAATTGTGGTCAAAGCAGTGTTAATTATTTTTATGTGGTAAAAGAATACACAATTGTCTGAAAGCAAGAGAAGTTCTCAACCAAGAACTAAGTGCAGCTCCTGAGAACGAGAAATAATTGTGCCACATGAAAAGTCCTGATATACTTAAATTTATTAATTCCGTATCACATGTATTGCTGTTTCTTTTCTCATTTTCCAATGAGGAGTTTTAATCGTTTCGTGTTTAAACATGCCTATCTGTACCATATCTCCTTTTTCAAGATATTTGATTTATTATTATTGTCTCAAAATGGGATAAACTTTCTTACCTTCCGCCAGTACTCCAAGAGCATGTCTAACGATGTAACAAGGTGTTCGATATTGTTATCTATGTTTCTCGATGCCGAAAATTTCTAAAACTCCTCAGGCAAAAAAACTCTTGGGGACGAAAATTATGTAAATATACTGCTTTCGTGCACTATTTTCCTAAAGGCTTTGAATTCGCTGCTGTACTTTGGTCATCGTACAGAAAAATTTCACCTGCAAGTAAACGATGTTAACTCAATAAAATTTATTTCTGAATAGAAGTTTGTAAAAAATTTTGAAACAGTCAGTATATTTGAAAAAAGGTCACTATATGTATGGTATTTGTCTTTAATGTGCATAAGTATTCGAGTGAAACGAATCATATTTTGTATTAAGCGTCATCTAAATAAAAGGTTTCTATATATGTGTTTGTAAATTAAAATTTAAACCACTACTTTCAGTGCAGGCATTACGATATTGCAATAGGAACGTAAAAGGAGCAGGTATATTTGTGTATATAAAGGTATATACAATATGTTTACATGTGGCGTGTATTAAATTATCATAATTGTAATCCACGAAGATTGGTTACCATGCTCATGCGTTGAGAAGTTCGCACTTGAAGCGTTTAATAAATACAGACGAAGTGCTTTTATGAAATTTTTCGTTATGACGATCGTTAGTGGAATGACATTAAAAAAATTATATTACCATCTGTTTGGTAGTTTAATAGTAATTTCCGACGGTATAATGACATACACACAAACATATATTCTCCTGAACTTATAGGCCTATCTGTCCAAGGGAGCTAGGTTAATGATAAGGGACCTAGGGATGCATATTGCAAGTGTTATTTTTGACACTGCGATTAATTATTCCTTCGTTAATTTAGTATCAGAACACTGCTTTATTTTTTGCGTTCTAAAAAT
This sequence comes from Clitarchus hookeri, assembly GCA_002778355.1. Lineage (NCBI taxonomy): Eukaryota > Metazoa > Arthropoda > Insecta > Phasmatodea > Phasmatidae > Clitarchus > Clitarchus hookeri. The sequence goes on along the minus strand of NQII01001982.1, from coordinate 375,987 downwards.
AATTGTTTACCGAAATCCAACTGTGGTGAACATTTTATTGTCAGTGGTAAAGACTAGTTGCGTTGCACTAGTTGTTAAGGAATGCAGATGTATCATTGTCTTGCACTCGTACGCCTGCAACGTGGAGAATGAGCAGGCCGAATGCACGATACTCGAGCTTGCAGTAGTTCCGTATTTACGACACAGATCGCAGCACACTTTCTGCACGTAGTTCGTCGACGCTCAATCAATTTCTTTTGACTGCCGCTGCAAAACGTGCCGAAATTCTCTTACCAGCAAGAATATATATTTGAGTAATGGATGACGTAAAATGAATTGTTCGATATTTCACCTCTTTTAACGCTAAATTTTAATTTCTGTAACCACTGATAAATATATTACTAAACAATTTCATTTTATATTAAATTCTACATATGGGCAACATTTTTTACAATGCATACGGAATAGTAAATCTAAACAAGGGTAAGGTGCCAGATGCAATGTGATATATATATTCCCTATATAAGATATTTGCAAACATAACTATTAATTCCACCAATTGTCTCTAATTATATTTATGCACTTTTATAACTATCAAATTTTACCCTTTCTTGTTTGAAATCCTTTCTTCTTGTGTAATCTTATTGCACTTCTATAAATAAACAGTTTTTTTCTTGTGAAAATATTTTGTTTCTCTTTTGAAATTCACCGTGGCTTCATTGACAATTTCCAATTTTCTAGAAGATTTTTAATTTGTGCAAGCGGTTTGCGTACGAAACATGGATGTTTAGTGTTGGTCTTATTATTGGAGAAATGGGGATCTCGCGCACAGACGAAGTTATAGGAGACTCGATAAAGACACATTTCGCGCCTATGACTTAGGCAATATACCGGTCATTTGTGTTATGCACGCTGTAAATATCAGGCGCCTGAAATATATTTTGAGTGTTTGTCATTTGTACCTACCTAGGTACTGGAAATATTTCAACCGAACATTGTATGATGAATCAGATTTATTACAAGCATTAAATAAGCAATTTATTACTTCTACCTGCTATTTCGTGAGATGGGTAACCTGCAAAAAAATTAAGTTCTGCTTCGTTTATCGGAAACTTATAAACCGACTGACACCAAATTTTTCATAGAAATATCGCTAAGGTGAACCACATAAATTAGTATTTTGGCGAAAAAGGAGATTGCTTACAAAATAGTGGCATTATAATTATCTTAATTTTGCGTAAAATGTCTGCCAAACACTTACACATATTTCAGTAAAATTTTATACAATTTTCACATTTCAAAATAAAATATATATTATCTTATTATTAGTTAAATAATTTTCACGTCATTTTTAAAATTAATCTTTTGAGATTTGTCTTAATAACTACTAATACTTGTGCCAATAAACGCAAGCTGTGCAGAAATAAACTGCCTGAAATAAATAACCTTAAATATATAACGCATTTATTTTAAATATGTTTTTCTAATGATACGTTGTATTTTATGCTCTATCTTTAGAATGACAAACAATTTCTGGCCACATGAGTAATTTGATTTTGTGACAGTTCCTGTTGTGTACATTAAACATGCATACATGTTATCGCAGGTTTGCTTCGACAAAAGTTTTATAACACAAGTTTAACTTTGAAGTTATTCATGCAGTTTTTTTTGTGGAAATATCAGAACAACTAGTTTATATTGAATTTCACTGTCGTATGAAAGTCTGGAATTAATTTTTATGACATACAACATGTATCACATACAAAATGAAATCACCAACGTCTGAAAGCTATTCTCAAATGCTTCTCGCGCAAAATAAAATAATGTTCACACTACGATATATACAACCATGTTTATATCTCCATGAAATGAGCATGCCACTCGTTAAGTAACCGGGCGTTTTTCGAAGCGCTCACCAAAGAATTCTGATCTGTTTCTTTCTTCGTTTTACAAGGATTATTTCCAATTCTTTAATGCGAAAACTACGCAGCCATTTTTTCTGCTCGGGCCTAGCTACATACATCAGTCCTCGCGGGTACTGCATCAGCAAGTCGCTCAGTATGTTTCTCACCTGATGGTACGGAATCTTGTCCTCGTCCCAGCACAGTCCGTGGTAGTACTTCGTCAACCAGGCTATTGTTTCCTGTCCCTTTTCCTCCAACATATTCCACGGATATCGAGGCTCGAAGTCTTCTTCGCTCCATAAACCTTGCAAGTTTCAGTAAATCTTTACGACTTGAACATGAGTCCCCACTCCATGCGTATTTATGTGCTTCGTCAACGGATGCTTATTACCGGGCCGGAAAAACAAAATCCTACTGAACGATCCTGTCTTGGAGTATCAAGCACTAGGCTGTGGTATTCGCAGGCAAATTTACCTCAGGGATAGTTTCGATCCGGCAGTCGACCGTGCCATTTATCACGCGCTCGTCCTGCTTCGATGTATCGAACACCAAAAAAGGTGCCATGTCTCGGAAATTTTCATGGCTCAGAACGAGATGCGCTTCGCGTCCATAATACGATCATTGGAATAGCGAATACATATAATATGGCGAAGTAAAACCTTCTTGGTCGAACGTAGTGTTCAGGTCGATATACGGGTAGCTTTCGCTATTCAAAAATGTCTTTACGTTTTCGACTTTTCAGTGGCCGAACGTAGACTTGTCGGCTCCGATACTTTGCTCGTTTTTCGTGTGAAGCACCAGTGTGATGTAGTGCGGTTTTTCTGTGCTGGAAGACATTTTTGCTACCCAGTAATTTCGCGTGGCGGCGGACAGGGCCGGGCAGATGACCAGGCTCCAACTTCTGAATGTTATTTCGATACATTTTTCTTTTTTGGCATAATTAAACAGCTTAGCAAGTTCACGGGTTCTCGAGGTCATGCGAGGAACAAACTATTCAATGGTGTTCAAAGTAAGAGAAGCAGGCTGCGTGTTTTCTTCGATTCCCAACATGGCATCCAAATGCGAAGTGGCAAGCGTCATGACAAGCTCATGCCTCATTCCTATTATTATTTTCTTACAATCTTGGGCGAATCCCAGAAGCAAGGAGAGCGGAACCTATACTTCGAAACTGCTTTCGGCGTAAACGGGAACACTGTAGTCATCTTCGACTCCCCAGCCTGCCATCTTGGCTGCAGAGTGATGGTTGGGCGTGAGCGATAGGTAATATTTTATCAACGACTTTATGCCCACATCTCGAAACTGGTCGATCGCGACGCCATTTGTCTCGCACACTACGCGTTCGAGAAGGTGCAGAATCCCATCTCGAACCAACTTGGTGTAGGTCGGGTGTCTCCCATCTGACTTCGTTAGGCTACTTCTTATGCGCACAAAGGACTGGCTAAGAAAGGTGTAAATATCTTGACGCTGTATAGTTACTCGAACCTACCTTCCGAGAGCGAAAGGCCAGACAAGATAAAAATCGTATGAGTGCATTCAGATTTTATAAAATTTATCGTAGAATCCTATGCGTTGATTCATGTCGAGGTTTCGTCCACCGTGGCGATTTACTTTTAACCTAGGTCGTAGGGAATCGCTGCGTTTTCATGTGTTAGCGCAACGATTCCTCGTGGCTTACTGGTCTCGAGTTCGATGTACCTCACACATTTATATATTTTTGTTTTCCCAGCGAAATTTAGTCCGATAGTTTCAAGTGCAGGCGCAAAGTTATTTCTGCGTTACAAAAATTTATCAGTTCGTCGTTCTGGTCCACGATCATAACGGCTACTTCGTGGATGCTGTTTGCGACGATCGGAATGTAAATGAGGGTTTTTGACATTCTATTATTTAATATCCAAGACCTACGGTGAGGGCAAACTCGTAATTAGTGCTGCTCGGTTTCCCATTCCCGTAACTGCAACTTGATAAATTACAGTTTACTCGTATGACGTTAACCGGAAAGATGTTGACCGCACTCGACGATACATGCTTTTTTTTCCTTCTTCGTACACGCTGGCTTCGAACCCCAGCATGGACCTGATCGTGTCCGGTTCCGTGTAATCTACATCCGCGCTGCAAATCCTTTCGGCCTTCAGGGTATTCGAATTCCCGTGCAGTTCGAATGCAATGTCGTGCGGCACTGATTTCTTTTTCAAGTATTCCACAACCTTCAGCTCATATGTCCTGGTGGGAATGACGATTCCTTAACTGCCTCCATAACTAAATACCGAAAACTGGAATTTTTAGTTTCCTCGATCTAGAATAAGGAGTTGTAAGTTTGAAAATCAACTGGCCCCACGCACCATTCCCCCTCCATTCCTAAGGGAGGGTAAAAGCTGGCCCGCAGCTCGCATGTTCGACCACTCAGAATGATAGACACAGACGTACTGTTGAGATCGGTACGGCTCACGCACATTGCCTGCTAAAAAATAACTTTTATTCATGAATACTTTAGCATTGGACGGCACGCGAACAGGAAACTGCGGGTATATCAGTAAAACTTATTCCCATGCACCCAAACAACTGCTTCGCGACAATGTGAATTTCCTCGTTTTGATCCCCATGAACGATACGAATTTACGCCACGTTTACGACGATCACGTAAATATAGAAGTAACACTTGCAGAATTTAAAGATATGTGTTTTTTGTGCTGGAAAGACAAGTTCGGTTTATTGGTAATCGCAAATGACTGCTCGCTACATAAAGGCAAGGTACAGGCGTGGGTTCGATCAGTTTATCCTATGAATACAACAATGAGTCACGGAGGAATTTCCAAATTGGCGGCAACGATCGTCACCATGACCTTGAACGAGGACAAAATCGCTTCACCACTGCACGCAGAGAAGACTTGTCCCTTATCGGTCGAGAATTGGAATATGTAAAAAATGTAATGTTTTTGAAGGTTTGGTGGCGGTCGACATACGTAAAGTGACTGTGTAGAGGCGGGGATAATCGATCTCATCAATGTATCGAACGAGCAGAAACGAGAACAATTGAATGACCTACAAAATGTATTAATGTCCGAACTGGCTGCGAAAAATGATTTTGCGAGGCATAGCAAGCAAGAAGATGTTCGATATACGCGTGTTGGACAGCTCGAAAACATCTAAAAGCAATTTCAGAAAATCGTAAATGATTTTTTACGTAAAGGCTAGGTCGATAAATATACATGCACGAAACGTCTTTCCCACTCGGTGAACGATGGATAATCAAACCGAATTGGTGAGCGAGTTTCAGCGAGCGATTGACGCGGTACGGACCAAGTACTTAATCGCGACAAATAACAGAATGGCCATTGAGAATCGAAGGGAGGAAGCTCTCAAAACTATTACTTCCAGCTACACGAAATTAGAAAAAAAAACCGAGTGACGGGGACGATGCTCCTGTTAAAATCGAATGTGAAATCAAGGTGGAATAACCAACCCCAACGCGTAAACGAAAAAAAAACCCCGGAATTGCCCGAATCAGAAGGTGGCATCACTAGCGACCTACGAAGACTATTTACCTCTGATCGATTTGCTGCGTGCGCGAGAACGGAAACGAACACGAGAGCACGGGCCCGATGTGGGTACTCTTATATCTCATTACACCGCTTCTTTCTATAACGGTACTGCAGTCAAGAATCATCGTTTGCAGAAAAGTGGTTTAAAATGGTACCTTGGAAATAAGGAGATTTTATTTTTTCCCAGGGATGTGCTGCATGTCGGCAGGCGCAAGGTGAAAATCACGCAGGGATTGAGCGAAAGTTTGTTTCGTTAAGCGCCCTGGTCACTACACCGAATCGGATTTGCGCAAGTAGCGCCTTTTATGAAAGCAAAGTCACGTTCATTGCACGCGACTTTGCTTTAATAAATACTTGTATTTATGAGATTATTATTGTGTATTTTTTTTGGTTGTGATTTATTTTCTATAATATTTTTTATTAAAATAGTTTTTATTTATTTTTGTTTGTTTGGATTCGGGGTACTTTACCTCGGCAGTTAATATATCATGCTTGGAAATGTTATTTACCTTCACCTTTACATTATTTAATTTTTTATTGGTTTTAAGTTAATTATTATTTTTATATTTATTTATTGAATTAATTTAAGAATAACTAAGTTAATATAAGTTTAATCTTCTTATTTATTTTTTCAAAATTTATGTTTCTATAAAACTTATTTACTATTTTATTATATTGTCTCAATATATTTTAATTATATTATCGAATATAAAATATGAAAAGTAAATAAATGTCAATATTTGACTTTTAATAATATATGGTTCTTCAACTGGTTTTGCTCCTATTATTGTTAATAGTGTAGTTGTTAATGTTAACCAAAATGTTATTTGATTAATAGAGTAAAATGTTAGCGAGAATAGCTCTGAGTTACCGCCGAGAATAACCCCTGCATCACATCGATTTAAAGACATGGCGTACGAAAAATTCCCTATTTCAGCCGGACTTATTCCTAGGGTACGTGAAAATTGGTGGTTCGGGTTTGACTATTAAATTAAAGAGCGGAGAAAATATCGACTATTAGTATTGGGATGATCCGAATGTATTAGTTGGTAGGATGAGACTTCTGATTGCTTCGTGGGCAGCAGGGAATCGCTCGCACACGAACAAAATAATTTCCATCATCGAAGAATTCGCGGAGGCGAGCTACATTTCGAAATTAGCAAGTATGCAGTTGCTGACGAGCTGCACAAATACGTTAGGATAAATTACCCACACAGGAAATACGCTATGAAAGAGCTCGACGATATTTTCTAATCTGACCTGATCGAAATGCGAGACTTTGCTCGTGTGAATAAAGGTCACCGCTAAATTTTGACCATAATCAATACTGTTTCCAATTATGCCTGGGCCAGGCTGTTCAAGTCGAAGAATGCGCGTGACGTCAAGAAAGCCTTGGCGGATGTGCTACGCGGAGGATGCATACCGAAAAATCTTTACATCGACGATGGCAAAGTATATTTTAATGCAACGTTTCATGAACTGATGAAAAAGTAAGGGGCATAAATCATTATTCCACATACTCTGGGCTCAAGGCCAGCATCGTCAAGCGTTTTCACAGGATACGCAAAGCTAAACTATGGTTACATTTCAGGGTGGACGGAAATCACATGTGGTTGGTTATACTCCCAAAGATCGTTCGCGAGTACAATTATACCGTTCATTCTACCACTCGCATGAAGTGCGAAGACGTGAAAACCGAGCCCTGGTTCGGACAGTGTATGCCATGCCAAATAAGAGAGACCCAAGATCAGTGACTTGGTGCGGATTAAAAAAATTACCGGGAGATTTCACAAAGTCTTTGGTCAGAAATGGTCTGCAGAGTTGTACAAGATGGTGCGTATACGACGCTCATGCCCACGCATGTTATACCTCGAGGACCTACGCAGCAAACCCGTTATTGGTGGATTTTACACAGAAGAATTTTGGCCTACGCAGTTTCCAGACGTGTATTTGCTGAAGAAGGTTATGAAATGGCGCAATGGTCAGGTGCAGGTGCGTGGCTGGGACACTCCTAACATGATGACTCCTGGATCGCCGAGAAAGACACGTAGGCATAAAATGTTGCTAAAAGTTTCATTTAATGTAAAGACATAATTTTTAATGTAATAAATCTTTACCTGTGTGCTGAGATGTTCGTTCTCTCATTTCATTCCTTGTTGTCCCTCTCCCCTCCCCAAAGCCTGCGGGCTCTTATGTATGCATGGCTGCGAGATTGTTTCTCTAAATGTTTAATGTTGGAGTAAAACTATGTAGAATTTCATACATTTCATTCTTAACTTTGTGTACGCATGTTTTTTTTTTGGGTGTACTAACGAGAACATAAAAACAAAAGGTTGTACTGTTTGTTGTTTCACATTTGATGTGAATAACATACAAAATATTTATTCTATAATTTATGTTTTACGTGCAAAATATTCCAAACCTTTTTAAATAACATGACCTGTTTATAAATGGACTGTGTAGAGACTTATATGCATCATATTTTCCCTGTGTGCTGGCTTTAATTATGTTTTAAAGGTGTTTGAAAAATATGTGATGGGAGTTTTATATTTAAAGGAAAGTTATTTTTTTCACATATCAGTGTGGTAACCGGTATAATTTTTCTTCATCAGTATATTCTGTTTGCCCTCATCAGTATGTTATGTCTGTTTTACATAAATCAGTATGTTATGTCTGTATTTCATAAATCATTATTTTATGTCTTTTTTTTCATAAATCAGTATGGTTACATGTATAAATTTTTCATCAGAAGGGTAACGTGTATATTTTTCTTAAAGTTCAACCCTGGACCCGCCTGTCAGTGTGCCATTGTGTGTATTCTCGAATGGGCTAAAGACGAAATTGTGGTAATTTTTTCCGACTTATTAAAGGTTGTATGATAAAATAAATACGCTTTCGTAAATTATTTTTGCAACGTATTAAAGTTTTACATGATAAATTAATAAGCTATCAATATCTGCTGGATTAATAAATTTAACATAGCTAGCTTGAAGCCACCGCAGTAGGCGAGCGAGCTGTTCGCATTGTTTCCTAGGCTCCATGTCCCTCCGCGCGCCCGCCCGCTGCATGTTCAGCAGGAAGGGCAAAGTACATCATATACACGGCTGCCAACCCGTGAATACTGCATGCGTTACCAACCTTAACTCCGGTTGTCACTTCAGACGCTACACAGCATGTCTAGAGATAGTTTTCGAGGCCGCCTCCATTTGCAAAGTGTTTTACCCCTAACACCTACTTTTTTTCAATAAAAAGTTATGTTCATACACGTAAAATGTTTCAAAATTTATTTTATTGAGAGCTAGAAACTTATTCAAGATTTAAATTTTTCTGTTTCTTTAAAATATAAAAAAATATATATATATACGAATAGTTTTTTTCTTTACAAATAGTGTTTTTTAAACTTAAGTGAGCAGAACATAGCTCGAGATTTAAAAAATAAATTTTTTACACAAACTAATTTATGCACACACATCACAATATTATTCTTCTTCTGCATAATAATAGAAATAATTTTTTTACAAATGTTTTTTGTCTGAATCTTGGAGAGCATTACACTCATAATATTATTTTTAAATGTACCATGGGTTCCTTGTAGTTTTTTGGTTTATGTACCACGGTTTATCATCTCCACAGTCTTCGGATTTTGGAGTTGCATGGAGCACAGAAATATCTTTGATTTTGCACTCGTGACGTCTTGTGGCACATATCTCAACGAACTGCCGAAACGGCGGGTAGCGGCAATGCTTGTGAAGGTCTACAAAGTTCGTTCCGATGGGGCACGCATTGCGAATCGCCGACTCTTGGCGTCTGCGATAGGGAATTATGACAGAGTCCAGCATTGTCGGAATTTCCTCGTACAGAAATTTGCTTTCGTCCCACCTTAGTCTGTGCGTTTCATACGTCTGTAGGCAATACGTCAGTTGCGTGGTGCGGTCGTGGAGCTTCCATGGACACGGCGGTAACAAAGTAAAAACATTAGATTTCTCGTCATCGCCACTGTACGAGATGGCAATCTTCTTGATGGTGTACGAGTCCAACGAGCGAAAACCTTGGATAATGCAAAACATTTCATTTTTTTTTTGTTATAAAATAAAACATTTAAGTTTCCATGCACACACAGAGTTTCACAAATTTTTTACAAAGTCATTTAAAACTTCATGGATGTCCATACACATCGGGCACGTGTGTTCTGGGTTGGTTTCCTCGCCGGGTATTGTTGCCAGTAAACTGCTTGAAGGGGAGTATCTTCCACGGGTATAGCATGCTAGTAGATAGCTTGCACGGGCATGTCGTCTTCTACGGGGATGGCGTCTTCAACAGGGAGGGCTTCTTCTACAGTAAGGGCGTCTTCAACGGGGACGTCGTCTTCCACGGGCGCAGACGTCGCGAGGGCTGCTCGGCGGGTCTTGAACCAAACCCGGCTATGCGGCGTGTCTGGAACCGAAGTGGTGCACTCCTCGAAACATTCCTTGCACGGGAGGCAGTCCTGTATGTCTTCGTACTCTGCAGGTAGGTCGGCAAATACTTCAATACGGTCGAAATTTCGTAAGGCGCGTAGACCAAGAGAAATTATTTCGGCAGGTATAGGTAACTCGTACTGTTTGTCTAAAGTACTAAGGGAGCGCACCCTTCCAAATTCCAAAATTGTCAAAAGGATTTTATGGCTGCTCGGACAACACGCGCACATTACTAGGAGCTAGAAATGTGGATGATTTCTCGAAGGGGTTCGGGGTGCATCTTATAAAGAGATTTTAAGGGGCATAAAAAAAGTCCGCCCTCGCTATTAAAGTAGGCCACCGATTGGTCGGAACGAAGGTTTCCGAAAACACCCAAGTACTTAGCCAATAAGAAAAATTGGCGGAGCAAAAATTAAATATATTGGGAGAGAGTGGACAATTAGCCAATGAAAATCCGGGGTGGGGAAATTGGTCAATTAAACATATTGGAAGGGCTGAGTGAAGGGATCAGTCGTCTGCTGGGTGCGGTGCTGGGGACAGTACAAGCAATGTGAAACAAATGACAAACGAAAAAAAACAACATGGTGGTTGATTGAATATGAGAGACAAACTCCAGTAATGTATAAACAAATTACAACGAAAAAAAACCGAGATGTCGGACGGTGGTTGTGACGCCTACCAATATGGCTTACTACATTGACCAATATGGTGGATGGTGGCTGTCACGCCTTCGTAGATGTCGGACTGAACCTAACAAGATTGCGGACTGTAACGACCAAAGTGGCGGATGGTGGCTCTGTGACGCCTATCGGTGGATGCAGGTCGGTAACTCCTATGTGAGGAAGCTGTGAGGTGGTGTGGCAGCACCACGCTATAGTAACCAAGTCCTTCACTACAACCGTATCTAGAAATGGCGAATGATGCGTCTCTTATAGCCTCTCTCCACTCATGGCGACCCAAGGCTTCTTGTGCCTCCCCTGTTTTCACAAATTATGCTCCGCCACCCGTATCTCTATGGGAACCAGTTTCCTCGTGGCTAGTAAGGGGTATCTGCTATGATGGCTTGGGTCGCTATTTGGTACCTAGACCAAACCACTTGGTGGGGTGTTGGGTAGTTGGGGCCTAAGACAGGAATTTCCTGAATGTAGAAATTCTAATGTATGGTAATTGTCTAGTGTCCGATGACGGCCTGTCGACTGCTTTGCTGGTGACTTGGTGGTAACGGCAGGCGATGGTGACAAAAGGGCGTTCCGTAGGGACTTCGGATTCATAGGAAAATGACGAAGACAACCCTTCAGAGCCCTTCCGCACCTCCTGCCTATGGAGTTGTTTGGCGTGGCGGTCGGACCTGGTAAACCCACAAGTGCCATGGAAAATAAGTGGGAGCACGGGATGATCGGATTGGCCCCACCGGTGGTTTTCACTGGTGTACTGATCACTAGAGGTTGGACTCGTGCTGGCAGTGGTTAACTCCTGATGCTTGGAGTAGGCTAGGAGAGATTCCCCCTCTTTGTGAAGAGCCAAGCGGTGAGCAGTGTTACGGTTCGGATCCGTTGTGAAATTCCTAACCAAGCAGGACCTAAGAAAGACGCCGCAGAGTTCATCAACACCAAGCCACAGAAGTGCTGTTCCTGGGGGCAGCGTCCGACAGCAGTTCCGGGTGCGAGGCTAGGGTGAGTTCCTCTCTCTAAATGTAATTATTCCTTCCTAATAACATTACAAGTCCTTCCTTCTCACTTCCGTCCTGTTTTATCTAGCCTTAAACTATCCTAAGAGTGTTATGAGTGAGTAAGGCTCATGACAGCAGGAACCTGCTCCGGTGGCGTCCGGCGAAGACGTTAGGGGTTTGGATAGTGCTCCAGATAAACCACACGCTTGGTTATCTGAGTACTAGGGTCTCAGGCTTTGAGGTAGGACATGCTCGGGTGAGCTTATGAATCAGAACGGGGCTCCGGCTCTGGTCAACTTAGGTGAGCGCTGGTCATGTCTGCGTTGAGAAGGCGTGATCCTTCTACCCTGCCGATCGGGCGGCCGGCGCACGGAATGGCTGTTAATGGCTAAGAACGGCATGTTAAAATATCAAAAGTTTGGCTGTTGTGGCTGTATTACATACTTATGTGACGCCTACCAAGATGGTGGACTGCACCTACCAATATGGTGGGATGAGTTTGTCTCAAGGGGGGTGTGGTGGACCTCTGTAAATTTAAGTTTTTTTAAAAATAAATCAGTAAAATAATTTAATTTTTATTTTTTAGATAATTGTTAATAATTTTTCATATTATTTTTAAAATTAACGTTTTATAATTTTTTGGAGTTTTTGGATTTTTTTAATTTTCTGGGTTTTCAAGGTCATGGTTTAAGGTCACCAGAACCAAGGTAAAAGTTCAAAGTCAAGTTTACCTGGATCCGTTTTATGGCCACTGGCGGGCTGGAATGACAGAGCACGAACAGCTGCGACGCTCTGGTCCCAGGTCCCAATGTGCCAAAGTTCATATTATGCCTTTAATCATAGTATTTAATTTGTAATTAATATGAATAAAATCTGATATAATATAGGTGCGTAGTAAAATGTTCTCATGCAAAATATTACTGAAGCAAATGTGAATGAGAGCGGTGTGTTTTTCCTTTGTTGTAGATTCCTAGACACTGTTAACAGGCTGTATCACCCCTTATACTGTAATTATTCGTTTTAGTGACATAACAGAAGAATCAGAGCCATTATTGAAAGTGTTTCATTATAGAAACATTACATTTTATGGTTCTTTGCAAATTTTTGTACCTGATTGTTAATAGGTATTACGAGGTTGTCGTTAAAATGTGAGAATGAATTACCATATAGGATATTGTATTAAGTTTATCATTGCATAATTATGAATTATTAGTACGTATGCGATGCCCGCAATGATGGGGAGGGTGATTAACTAAGGTTCTGTTGTCATGTTTTAAAATAAATCGTCTCACATTTGAATCAGGAAGAAACAACTAAAAGATTCGAAATAGCTGGTTTGCTTGAGACGGAGGAACATCATTGAAGTAGAACTTGAGCAGGGCTTGAGAACAGTTGGAAGGCAACTGTGAACGGACCAGGTAGTGCACGTACTCTGCGACGGAGCTGCGCACGTCCACGCGTGCTTGCAGCGCGTATCGCATCGCACGCGGATGCGCTGCGTTGCGCAACTTCCCCCCAGGCCGGGATCGGCGGGGAGAGCGCATTCCACTGCGTGCGTGCTCGACACGGCCGTCGGGCCGGGTCCTTGACTGCCAACAATGCGGGTCACGGGATCGTCTCCCCGCGCTTGTGCGCACGCGCAGATCTCGCCTGCGCGACCTTCATCCTGCCCCACCCCTCTCTCTTCCACAACAAACTATGACCCTTTCTCTCTCTCTCTCTCTCTCTGACACTTTCCCCTTCACCTGCCCGGATCGTCCGATTCACCGGCAATTGTCCGTTTGTGTTCCAGCAGCACTGATCGTTACTCACTTACCCAGTCATACCTCGAACGTCAATTGCTCGCTTCCAGAATACAGATGACAAGATTGAAAAAAAAAAATTCCCTGATAAATATTACTCAGAGATCTTTGTAGAATTACAAACATCAAGTTTGCTCAGTAGCGAGCTTTCCGTGAATTTCTCACAAATTTCTTTTGAAATCACAAAAAATTTGCAATTTTTTCTGTATAAAATAAAAATTACGAAGGAGTTTTCCAGTAAAACCTTAATTTTAAATTTGAAAATTTTTTTTTGGGGGTGTTTGTATATGAAATGAAAAACACCTGCATCTCACAACTATGATGAATCACGGCAATATTCGCTGAAAAGTAAGTAGTGTAATACTGCTTTTTACCTTTACGAGATACACGCTAATTTCCACTTTCCTGTAGGATTGGATAATTTGAATTGCTGCCGTCTGTTATACGCGGTACGTTCTACCCTCAAATGTTTGAATATGTATAAGCAAGTGGTTCGAATATCGTAACTGCCGCAGTAACGATACTGTTTTGGTTACAGAATTGAATAATGTTTCCAGTAGTCTTGACATTGTTCGTCACAGAAACTCTTAGCTACAGGAATCATTGAGAATTATTTTATTTTAAATACGGAAAGCTCAATAATTTTTTTTAACCATTCCTGACTACGTTTCCATATACTAAATGCATAATTCTGTAAAAATGCCACAATAAAAACATATATAGACTGATGTATGACACTTCTCCAATTTTCCACTTCTCCGAATATCCATTTTTTAGAATGCTTCTTCTCCATACACGGAGGAAAAATATTACTCCCTCTCCCGCCGCTGTTCCTGTACTAGAACCTACAAACACCTTCTCCTTTAATACATACACTGGAGAGCCAAAAAAACTGGTATAGGCGTGCTTATGCAAATAATAGACGTATGGAACCAATCAGATTAACGTGATGCGGTCGGCAGCGTCTATATAAGACAACAAGCGTCTGGAAAAGTTGCTAGAACGGTAACTGCTGCTACAATGGCAGGTAATCAATATTTAAGTGAATTTGAACGAGTTTTTATAGTCGACGCACGAGAAATGGGACATAGCATCTCCGAGGTAACAATAAAATTTGGATTTTCGCATACGACCATTTCATGAGTGTACCCTGAATACCGGGAATCCGGTAAGACATCAAATCTTCGACATCGCTGCGGCCGGAAAAAAATCGTGAACGAACGGGACAAACGACAACTGACGAGAATTAATGAACGTGACAGACGTGCAACCCTTTCTCAAATTGGCACAAATTTCAATGCTGGGGCATCAACAAGTGCCAGCGTGCGAACTATTCAACGGACCATCCTTGATATGGGCTTTTGGAGCCGAAGACCCACTCGTGTATAGTTGTTGACTGCACGACACAAAGCTTTACGCCTCGCCTGGGCCCAACAACATGACCATTGGAATGTTGATGACTGGAAAAAATGTTGCCTTGTCTGACGAGTCTCGTTTCCAATTGTATCGGGTGGATGGACGTGTACGGGTATGGAGACATCCTCATGAATCCATGGACCCTACATATCAACAGGGGACTGTTAATGCTCGTGGAGGCTCTGTCATCGTATGGGGCGTGTGCAGTTGGCGTTAAATGGGACCCCTGATACGTCTAGATACGACTCTGACAGGTGACAGATACTTAATCATCCTGTCAGATCATCTGCATCCATTCTTGTCAATTGTGCATTCCGACGGACGTGGACAATTTCAGCAGGATAATGCGACATCCCACACGTCGAGAGTTGCTTTCGAGTGGCTCCAGGAACACTCTTCTGACTTTAGACATTTCCAATGGCCACCTAAATCACCAGACATGAACATTATTGAGCATATATGGAATGCCTTGCAACGTGCTGTTCAGAAGAGATCTGGATTTGTGGACTGCCTTGCAGGATTCATGGTATGAATTGCCTCCTGCATACCTTCAGACATTAGTCGAGTCCATGCCACGTCATCCTGCAGCACTTCTGCGTGCTCACGGGGGTCCTACACGGTCTTAGGCAGGTGTACATGTTTTTTTGGCTCTTCAGTGTAGTTCATAATATGAAACACAGCTAAAAAATGAACTGCAGCACTGAATCACCAAGGGGTCTCCTCCTTCCTTAGTGTAAAGTGTTCCCTTATGTCAGGTATGGTCGATCATTGAGGGATGTTTCAAAAAAGCGCCCATGTTTAAAGGCGAACGAAATATAGAAGTTAAACACTAATAAATTAATTCCAACCAAACATCGGACACTCTGAATAGGATTAGAATGAAAAGTAAGTTTCAATTATATTGTCTTTAACAGTCACATTTCCATTTACACTCTGATAAAGGCTGTTCACGATTAAGTGAACACTTTTGAAATCAACCTTAAAAAAAATCACTCCTCCAACCATCATATATTTTAACGTGAGCACTGTTTGACATGCCCCAAATAAAGTTGGTAATGATGGAGAGAAAGTAACTCCATGTCTTAACATCGAATACAAGATGTAATTAATAAGTTATTTACTTCAATATTTTTAGTCCATATAAGTGTAAAAATGAGCCGATTTGTAAAATATATACTTTTCTTATAATTACAGTTTCGCTTGACTGACGCATAAATAAAGTAACAAGGCTCACGGCAATGTTAATTATACAAAAGGTGGAAGAATACGCAACGTGCACACAAGTAGATCTTAAGCAGGGCTTTCAAAAGTGCTCAGTTTTCCGTGAAAAACCGATAGCAGTTATTCCTTAACAATCCTGATGTTCTAATATAAACTTGACTCAGTAAAATGTGTGATTGCTTGATGAATAATTTTGCATTGTTTTAAGAATTCTCATAGTAAACTAATGTTGTTTTTAAAAGATTAAAGTTGACGATTTTTTCAACAGCTGTTGTCTTAAAACATGTCGCTGAAATCTGAAACTTTGTTGTAAATAATCAAGAGTATTTACCACTGCTACCTGCATATTAACGATTTACTTCAGGCAACTGACGAGAGGTCAGTTGACTGACATAATAATTACCGTTTTTAAAAAAAAATTAACTACTTGGGTTATGTTAACGGTTGAAAGAAAAAAATACGTAAAAATTTAAGTTAGCAGTTGTGACGGTTTATGCAGACACATGCAAATAGGTCTCTGTCTCTCTTCTCTCAGGAAGATGTTCTTTTTTCAAGGAATAGAGAACCCCCGTTAGTGTGGCATGATGAAAAGTTATCATGAGTTTGGGTTTGCACAATCAAAGATTTCGTATCTACATAAAATATATATCCCTCTTTTTCTAAAGTAAAAAAATATCACTCCATCCTTATATGGCATTACAAAATCAATTTTAATTTTAAGTAAAATCCAATGACTTCATTTCCCTACAAATAATTTNGATTAAAATATAAAGATTACATATTTTTTATAATTTTCAGAGCAACCCCCCACCCTTTTTAAAATCAAGGAACAATATTTCCTTCCCTAATAAATTCCCTGGTCAGTCTCCCCGAGCAGGGGAAAACGCAGCGGAAACGTCTCTTGATGACGTCATTTCAGGCTCGCATCACCTCGTCATGGAGACACGCAGGGAATGGATGGGGCCGCAGGCGAGGCTTCGAAGTGGCACACTAGCGCCACACGCCATTTACCTTCCAGCAGTCTTGCCTGCAACAGCAGCGAGGTGGTCAGTAGAGTGGGTCTCGTCGCAAAAAAAGGTAATCCATGTCCACAGATCTCATGTAGAAGCAGTAAAACAAGGCGTGGTGAACTTAGGCGTAGGTTTGATGTGCGTAAGCCGTCACATCCCTCCTCCACTGAACTCGACCACATAGGTGTTGCTCACACATCAAGAAAATCCCGTGACGTTGGCCAGCCAATCCGTTACGCTAGGCTTCTTTTAACGTGTAACACGGGTCTCGAAGATAGTAGCAGTTAGCATTAAAACAGACTTACACCCGGGACTGAAAACGATGAGTCGTAGAACGTAGCTTTAACCATTTTCAACTCTTGCAAGATATGGGCTGCATTCAAAAACGCTTCGCAGGCAAAAAAATACCCAAATAAAATACAAATTCAAAATTGATAATACTTGTGTATATTTGTACTATAGTTGGGTAAATTGACCTTTAGTCCTACTTTCTCTACAATTCCATATGCCCTTAATTCAACTAACAATTGAGTATAAATCAATAAATATCGTTAGTACTATTTAAAATATAATTACATATCACTCTTAATACTGGAAATACGCCACTTCATAAAAATATTATCTTTCAAAATATCTTTGCATAATACCTGTATAGTACTTACAACTACTCGCCACATGTTCTGTTTCATTGAAGTTATATATCACCAATAGTTATAATTGTCAACAAAATTGACCAATTAATAAAAAATTAAAGTTGAGGACATTAGAATCATGAAAGTGGTTACACTTTGCATTATAAAATTTTACTCGTGTTCTAGGCCATTTTGGTGCATCACATCTAAACCAATATCCATATATAATAAATTGTGGAAATACTCCCACACAACGTTTCACAAAGTACACTGACTAAGGATCGATCAGCTTCCTTCGCTCACGTTTCTGGGGGGACAACAGTAATATTCGCATTTTATGGATACATTAACGAACATGGAAGAAAATCCAACCTTTTCTTGGAATGTCTTACACTCCGAGCTTTATTTGTATCCCAAAAACCGTGGAATTTTCACGAATATCAATTTGTGATAACTTTATTGGTCATTGCAAGACACATCGGCAGTTTCATAGTTGACTAATATGTTTACATGACACCTTGTGTAATTTTTTCAGGACGCTTATACACATGACATCCTCTACATATACGTATGCTTAAATACACACAGAAATATGATATTATGTATAAATACACGTGTGTGCTTTACACATTTATATATATTCATATATATAACAAGCTGTATATGTACATGTGTGTATACACACACGTATATAAGCCTACACATAAATTACATCGTGTATACGTACATGTGTGTGCTATTGTTCAAATTTGGTAAGAAAAATTTATGGTGCGTTCTATTAGTTAGGTAAGGAATTTTTATTTATTACCTTTCCAATTTACACCTTAGGAAGACACTGACAAGGAGGTGGCGATACAAAATAAATATATAAAGTAATTTAACTTCCTTTCTTTTCTATACTCCGTTCCGGCTTGAATATTTCACTGTTTTCTGTCAAAGTAACTACAGGTNTTCTATACTCCGTTCCGGCTTGAATATTTCACTGTTTTCTGTCAAAGTAACTACAGGTAAGAGCCAAAAAAAAAAACTGGTATAGGCGTGCGTATGCAAATAACAGAGATATGGAACCAATCAGAGTAACGCGATGTGGTCGTCAACTACATCGGTTACTGCTACTGAAATGGCAGGTTATCAAAATTTAAGTGAGTTTGAACGTGGTGTTATAGACGGCGCACGAGAGATGGGACATAGCATCTCCGAGGTAGCGATAACATTTGGATGTTCGTGTACGACCATTTCACGAGTGTTCCATGAATATCGGGAATCCGGTAAAACATCACATCTTCGACATCGCTGTGGCCGGAAAAAGATCGTGAAAGAACGGGACAAACGACGACTGACGAGAATCATTAACCGTGACAGACTTGCAACCCTTTCTCAAATTGGCACAGATTGGATTTGTGGACTGCCCTGCAGGATTCATGGTATGAATTGCCTCCTGCATACCTTCAGACAATATTCGAGTCCATGCCACGTCGTCTTGCGGTACTTCTGCGTGCTCGGGTGGCCTACACGATATTATGCAGGTGTACCAGTTGTTTTGGCTCTTCAGTGTATAAACACATACATTACTTCTATAGTTAATCACTTTAATTAATCATGTGGAATAATTCGCAATATTGAAAAACACACTACAAAGTTTATTACTTTGGAAATTTGTGAAAAAATTTTAAATGCTTTCTTTTATTTGAGATGAAAATTTATCTGAATTCACAGTGTTGAATACTGTATATGCCGAAGGCTTTGTTCTAACGTAATTTAAATTATAAACAATACTAAGATACTTAGCTATATTTTTAGGAAAACTGGTTGCTGCTATGAAAACAATATTTTGTCTTGAAGCCATATTGCTTATAACAATAGAAACATTTATAGTTTTATTTAAAACATCTCATTTAAGAATGTACCTAAGTGTCATTAATATGCAAAGCATATAGAGTTAATGAACACAAAAAGCCTCCAAGACTGTACGGTCAGTTAACTTTCGTAATCTGGTGCATGTTTTATCATATAAATTCCACACTATATTGCCTATCGAGACGTATAATTGACAAAAAGCAATTACAGTTTACAAGTTAGGTAGTATAATGAATAACATATAAATTTCTTGTAAGTAGGCTAATATCAAATACGTTCTTTTCGTCACTGGTGATCAGAATTAAAATTCATATATTCTTTTTTTAAAAATTATGAATTACTTCTCATTCCAAACATTTGCTTCTAAGTCTCCCTTGTAGCTGTAAATGCATTAAATAGAAGAGTTACATAAGATGTAAGCAGTTCTATATTTCCAGTGGAAATAAAATCGAAGCTCATACTTAATAATTTATCACATATAGGAGGAGTTCTTAAAAACGCTTAAAGATTGCATCTTGCTGTTTGAATAAACCGGAAACAGCGTCATTGATATGTCAATCACAGTTAGTCATTTAGATTGTCTTGTTCGTGAGTTCTTTGTTCCGTGTCTCACGTTGGAATCGTGCAGGATGATGCCGCTGGTCGGCGGGTTTTCCCGGAGATTTCCTGTTTCACCCGCCCTTGCATTCTGTCGTTGATCCATCCTCACCACTCTTCACCCCCACCGACTCTCAAGATCACAATGTTAAGAGCCGCCGAAACATCTCCACTCCCCTCTTTGTTGTGTCTGGCTTATGCATTGTTAATTCTTTTTATTCTTAGTTTATTATACATATAAATACGTTCAGATACTTATTTGCAAGGCAAACATATGAAGGATTGTTAAATAAATTATGTTACCCCAAAACCATATTTTGGGAATTAGATCTGAAGCTATAGCGTTCCTGAACATCTCACATAAATTATTGTTTCATATTTGAGTAACAATACCGAAAGTATGCAGTAAGCATAAAAATCGTAATTTGATGCACTGACTAAATGCGTACTATTTAACTTATCTTTACTTTTTTATGTGTTTTCACAAGCCGTAGATGGATATTAATATATGCGATGTTCTTGATTAGTTTTATAGTACAAAATTGTTTCTTTCCTAAGAATATTAATGTTTCATTAACTCGCAAGGAAAGTCAGATAATGAACATCGAGTGAGACTGGCTATTTATGACATTATTCAGCAGAAGTAAAAATATATTTAGATAAAAGTTATATTGGTAAAGCAAAAAAAATTTACTTTACAGTTAATTTGTTCCCAGTCGAAATAGTGGTGAAAAATGTTGTTATCTAGGTAACAGTTTTACTCATTCTGATAAACATGGTTCATTGTAAAATTGCAATTTCATAAACATTATGTGGCAGTATTGGTTCCACAAACGTCAAAGTAATTTCACGGCTACGCCTAATGTGTTCGAGTGCCTTTACTTCATTTCAAAGTAAAACTACCACAGTTAACGATAGTTTAAATAAGCCACTGTATGGAAATGTGTAGCTACTTGAAATAGTATAAAACAGTCGTGTAATGGACAAAGAACATTTCAGTTTTTCACATATTATTACATTATATCAGAGGGATAAAATACATTGCACAGTGAATAGCGGGAGTGATTTCCACAGAAGAGTATGCCTGCCGGCCGTCAGGTACTGCCAGTAAATCTTTGTCTCTTGTTGGTCAGCGAAATTGAAGAAAGGGAGTAGAAAGCAAAGACTAAGTGCCAGAGAGGAAGCAGTATCTACTACTCCGCACGCGAACAAGCAGAAATCTGAGAAATGCACAATCGGAGAAGTGGCCTAGTTGTCATCGGAGAAATGGATAATCGGAGAAGTGGTAGTTACCCAAATTTTTAACGTAGGTATATAATTTGGATGGGACAGCCTTGATCTAAAAATGGTAAGGCTTCAAGTGACTAAGCAGATTCCTCCTTCGGTTTTTCGCCATTGTTATAACCGCAAATAATTTGTTTTCAATTGCATATACCAACCATAGACAATTTCGCAGTATAAAAGACAGTTATTACACATATTGCAATGCCGTACGAGTGCTAGGTGTTTGCTTTTGACTATAAATTCTTAGGGCATACTTTATATTCAGTGGCATAATTTTTTCAAGTGACGAATTTTTGGTAACTAACTCACTCATTTAAATACTGTAAGGTCAGCGAATTTCCACCAATCAACTCCTCGGCACAGGATGTATTTTTTTCTTTTTTTTTCATTTTTTTCCGATTTTCCATTTTTATTCCAAAGAAATCCGAACAGTTTCCTTACAAAAGGTTACTTTATTATTCTATATAACTAAGGTTATAATTTGAAGGCCAATCTGTGGTAGGCAGAATAAAATCCTCAGTCACTGTCTACTTCGTTAGTACGAAACATTGTAAAAGCAGAAATTGGTTTTTGTTTTCCAAACGCTCTGTATAAATTATTAAATTATTTTCCTTTCATGGGGTTGTATTACAGACGATCCAGTTCTCGCATTTCATTATATTGAAGACATTTATAATAATCTTATAATCAAAGTCTGTTATTCTTCTCTAGAGAGCTAAGCTGAAAAAAAAATTCACCTTATTATTAATATTGCTAAAAATTTAAGCAGTTTAAGCACGAACTGGCAGTAGTTGTTTTCGAAATATGCCATTACAATTTAATATTTGATGACTGTTGAAAATATATATTTATGACATTTATACGTACAAAAATGTTCAAGGCTGCAATTTATGACATGTCTATTAAAAATAAATATTTTATGGCGGCTACAAAATTTATGTTAGTATTCAGCATGTCAAAATTTTTTGTGGTCAACACAGAGTTTTTTTAACTGTCACCAGTAAACTATTGTGGCCACAAAATAATTTTTCCCGCGATAAGTCTTTGAATCCTCGTACATTCGAGTTACTTCAACAAAAGGATCGCGATTTACTACCGCTGCCAATGAGGGCTGTGAAAAAACAGCAAACCCACAAAGGAAACCCGTATACCACGCAGCCTGGTTCGTGGTGGTAAAGCCAGCTCCCTGTATCAGCAGCCAATGAAAAAACAGCCGTGGTCCGAGCATACAGGCAACTATGAAGCTTATCCCAGAACTCTGTGATGACCAGGTCTCCAATTGCTTTATTAATTCCTGTGTAAATACCCAGGCAAAGAACACTTTGGCTGGAAGGGCGAGTTCCCTAAGCGAACAAACAACTTGGCAACAGGCATGCAGTGTCGTGACGCCCAAACAAAAAAAAAATCACATTTCTCAGGCTTAGATGTATTTCACTCAAGCGGGGAAGGAAACGAGATTTCTAATGGGAAAGTTTGTTATAGCGAAAATTTCTGTCACAAAGTGCGCTAGTATTTCAAAGCGACAGCTTTCAAGCTGATGGTAAAAGAAGAAATGCTGTTTCTTTGTGTTAAAATGTTCGTTTGGTCCCACCACTGACTTATAAGCCTACATACTCTTATAAATTGAAAAGCTACGATGTTAAGGGCGAAATAAATATGGATTTCTTTTATAGAAATTTTTCTATTCTTTTGTCACATTTTAATACAAAGTTTTACAAAGTAACTTTTTTCGACGCATTATTTAAAGTGTTATAAGTTATTCTTGAATTTCCAACGTACTGTGCTGAATAATTTTCTTCACGCATTCTCTATCAAAGTACACAACTCAGAAAATATTACATTGTTGACGCTTTACCGCCACTGTGTAAGACAGTGTGGCTTAAAGTGTCGTTGTTAATGCCCCCAGGCACAGACTCTAATGTGCTTGGAGGTTGAGGGTATTGTAATAATGAAGCCTTTTACTGTTTCATTTGTTAAGGACGAATATATTGTCTGGAGTTTACACAAGTACTACATACATCAGCCCTTCCGAGGTGTGGTACCTAATTTGACTACTCGTATTCACTGGGTGACTTCGTGGTTGAGTGGGGCTTCTCTGGGCGACGATGTTTATACTTAACTCAGCGGTGAGTGTTGGTAGGCAGTCATCTGGGAATGAGCTCCGGCGAAGTGGTAGGCCTTGGAAGAAGGTCCGCAGGTGCTGCCGTCTCCCGGGACTGCGGTTCGGACTC
>NQII01001982.1:240436-351833 GCA_002778355.1 Clitarchus hookeri | reverse complement strand
GGGGGGGTTGTTGGCCAGTGTCGCTGTCGCTCTAAAATTCCTAAACCGTCACACGACAAATCCCCCCTCGTCACTTCGATGCTGGCACATATTTTTGCCTGATTTCGGCATAACTTTATTTTAATTTCGCTTCTAGAGACTAATCTATTCTGTGCTCTTAGTTCGCGCTACATGTGTCTCCGGGCGGCTGGTTGTCACACGTGGCGTGACAGCTGCGACTTCCCCTCCCTATGACTTCGCTTCTACTCCGCGGTCATCTTATCTGGCTATTACCCTGTAGGCACTCTGGCGCGCGGCTCTAGGTTTAACAGGCATGGCTCTGCCTGTAACAAGGACCTGACCCTCCGGGTTTGCAGGTTACAATACACAAGGTTTTCTATTCACAAAAACTGACACATTTCTACCTGGGTTCTACTCCTGCCATCGACTGCATGTTACAGCACATCTAATTCCTGGTTATCTATTTGAACTCGCAAAATACCTAGGGCGATACAATTCTGAACAATTTAAAAACCACTCCAGTACCACACATCGGGCCCAGTACATTACACATTAACTTTCTTACTTTGTTACTCACCAATTTACATGGTTATATTACAAAATGACCCTTAAAATTACTTTAATTGTTCTTCTGTTCTTCGGTCTCCTATTAAGGCGGAACACCTTCTTGAGGTATAAAAACGAACAGGTGGTGGATGGCCTGTATCTATTGCACAGCTGGCAAGTTTTACATTTTGGTGACTGGAAATAATTTTACGTTACATACGACTACAAGGTCGCCAAGAATAAACACTCTTACATCTAGGCTGGTAACTCTGTTCAAGGATTCACACTACTGGCTGGCACTCGGCCAGTTTTTACAAAACCAACACACACTTAATATATCCTAATATACACATGGTATGGTGTTACTGTTACTACGACACACAGGTCGTGAAAAAAAGAAAAATACCCTCTTATCTTACTATTTCTGCCACCTCTCTCTTATGCAGGCGGTGCTGAAAAACAACAGTATTTTAGATACTGGAAAAATACACACCCTATTCTTATCTTAAGTTAGTACACTCAGATACAGGCATCTGGCATTTATTTTCACCTAGGATGTCCTGCACTTATTTTGCACTGCACCGGTGTGGCTTCTCACATATTGTAAGGTTACACAGATAAATAATAAAAACACTTCGTCGCACTTTTAGTTCCATGGCTAGGTAGTGCGCGCCCCTTACCTTCCTCTCACAGCAGGTGACATGAGAAAAACAGGCTTCCCTCATGTCACACAGAGTCTGTCAAAATTACTTTAATTCTTGTAGTCGGCTCGGTTCTCGAGGTCTGTACTTGCGACGCTCCCTGTAGAAGCCTGGTTCCTCCCGGCCTCTGCAGATGCGCCAAGGTTGCACATGCCTGGCTTCAATCCCCGTCGGATTGCGGGGCGGTTTGCCCCGCACTGGATCCCTGACAGCATGCGGGGCAGAAGTCTGCGTTGTCATCCTCTCGCCCAGCAGGCTTGAAGCTGCCGCCTCCGAACTCATACCAGGCTCGGCTGCTAGCATCCGGTACTTCCTCGCCTGTAGGGTTTGGTGTCGGGTTCGTTGCTCGGCTGGTGCAGATTCGTCTTGGGGTAGCTCCGTTTTCCCTGTTACTTCACTCGCGCTTTTATTCTCTTCTTCGTTTATTTCCGCCTTTCTCCCGCTCGACTGTTCGCTTTCGCTCGCCCTTCCACTTCTACCCACTTCTCCTTCGTTCGTACACTCTCTCTCCCTCGCCTGTTCTCTTCCGCTCACTCGTTCTTCGCGCGTATCTTCTCCCTCCCTCGCCTGTCACCTTTTTCTTGTTGCATCTGGCGCCAGTGTATTTTCCGGCCGATAAGTGGCTGTGGTTTCCAGCTCGTTTATCGGCAGGTGTTGGGGCCCCTGCGCCCTTGAGACACTGCGATAGCGTGGAGGGGCAATGGCCGGCTTATCGTTTTAACCCCCTATCCCCGCGCCCTGGCTCACCATTCGGTGACCTAGTGACCCACTGCGGGATTCCCCCGGGCTGTTATTTGTNTAACCCCCTATCCCCGCGCCCTGGCTCACCATTCGGTGACCTAGTGACCCACTGCGGGATTCCCCCGGGCTGTTATTTGTACTTCCTGTGGGACTATCGGGGTATGGATCGGGTATAGGGCGCATCTGGTTCCGTGGCACCTTATGCATATTCCCCCTCTCGACCTCTGCCCAATATACATTCCCCTGCCTCTCGACTATTATATACGGCCCCCGCCACTAAGACGCAAATCCCGCACAGAAGTTCTTACTAGCTCGGCTTAAAGGATGGTTGCGTATTAATATGTGACTACCCTCGGACAAGTGATGTCTGGTGGTCNTTTCTTACTAGCTCGGCTTAAAGGATGGTTGCGTATTAATATGTGACTACCCTCGGACAAGTGATGTCTGGTGGTCGCTTGTTTGGGGTATTTCCGCCGGATATACCGTTGTTGGTTTCCCTGAGCTGCTCCAGTTCTCCATACAGCCTCTCTTCGTATTTCTTCAGGGGCGGGAAGTTCTGTAGGCTCTGTTTCCCACTGCCATTATCCAGGTCTGCGGAGATTGTACCCCAGTATTAGGTGGCTGGGAGAAGTTCCAATGGCATCATTGTGCCGACGCCGCAGTGTACACAGGATCTCAGGTAGCTGTGTGTCCCATTGAGTATGATTCGTCCCCATTCTAATTCTCATATTCTTCTTTAATTCTTGATTCCGGCGTTCGGTAGGGTTGGCCTGTGGGTGGTAAGCTGGAGTCGTCCAGTTTTCCGCCCCCCATGTCTCACAGGCCTTCCTCCATTTTACCCCCGTAAACTGGGTTCCATTGTCGGTTAACACACATTTCGGGTACCCCCATCGTGGAAATACCTCTCGCTCCATTTGCCGGATTATTGTGTTGGCCTTCTGGTTGGGTAACGGGAACGCCTCTGTCCACCTGGAGAAAAGATCGGTCACGACTAGGAGGTATCTCTTTCCTCGGTGTGTGCGTGGGTAGGGGCCCATGATATCGACGGAGATGTGTGTCCATGGAGTTTTCGGCCGACGGGGTGTGTATCGTATCTTTGGTGTAGGGTAGGCCTTGTTTCCATAACATTTCTGACACCTGGCGACGTATGCCCTCACATATCGACTAATTCCTTGCCATGTATATCTGTTGGTCAGGGCCCTTAAGGTCTCGTGAAAACCCGGATGTCCTGCATGGGGGTGGTCATGGTGGTATTCACAGATACTGTCTCGTAGCTCGTGGGGGACCCAGATTTTCCATTGATCTGCTTGTGGGTGTGGTCTGGCCCAGATTATGCCATCTCTTCCCTCGTACTGTTCTGGATACCTCCTCATTAACTCCTGTAATTTGGGGTCGTCCTGCTGTTGGTCTCGTAACAGATTTTTGTTTTCGTGGAACTTTACTAACTGTAGTTCCACATCATCCGGCCGTGGGAGTTTTGGGGGAGAGGGGGGCAGCATTCGCTCCCAGTCGTCAGTTTCTGTCTCTTTGTTGGGACTCTGTGGTCGACGGGATAAGGCATCGGGCAGCTCGTTGTTTGAGCCTGGACAATGATCGATGGTGAAGGAGAATTGCATTAACAATAAGGCCCACTTACCCAATTTGACTTTCTCGTCACTCTTGGTTTTCAGCCATGTTAAGGGCCTTATTATCCATTCTGAGAATGAATGGTCGGTCCTCAAGATAATAGCGGTGTTTGTGGACTGCCCAAATAAAAGCCAAGCACTCCTGCTCATTGCTGTGGTAGCGACATTGTGTCTCGTTTAGCATGGTACTAGCATACGCGATAATTCGTCGCTGGTTTTGTGACTGCTCCTGGTATCGGACAGCGCCCATTCTTGCTCTGCTTGCATCGGTCTGTAAAATAAGGGGTAATTCTGGCATAGGCCGGTAGAGCATGGTTATGTCGCCATATCGCGCCTTTAATATTCGGAATGCTTCTTCGTGTCTGTCCGTCCACTTCCAGCGAGTTGTTTTGAGTAGAAGTTCATTGAGGGGAGCCATAATAGGGGCGACATCAGATATAAACTCTCTGAGCCAATTACATAACCCCAGAAAATGTTTCAACTGTCTCCTGTTAGTTGGCACTCTCGCCTCCTCAATCTCTCTCACTTTCTCGGGCTTTGGATAATTCCCGTTGGGGGTAATTATGTGCCCTAAGCATTCTACTCGGGTCTTCCCGAAGTGACACTTCTCCAGTCTGCAAGTGAGTCCATGTAGTTCAAAGCGCTCCAGGACTTTTTGCAAGTGCACCTGATGTTCTTCCCATGTGCGCGAATATACAATGACATCGTCTAGGTATGCTAGGCAAAATTGGCCGCTATAGCCCATCAAAACTACTGCTCACATTAGTCTTTGGAAAGTAGCGGGTGCATGCTTCAACCCGAAGGGCATTACCCGAAACTGCAGGGTTTCACCTTCTGGGGTTGTAAATGCCATATATTTCCTGGATCATGGGTGTACCGGGATTTGCCAGTATCCACTGCGCATGTCTAGAGTGGAGAATATACATGCATCCCCTAGGTCGCGGAGCATATTAGCCAGGTTTGTAGTTCGGGGTGCTATAGGGTATGTGATATTGTTTAAGGCCTGGTAGTTAACACAAAAGCGAAGTTCTCCATCTTTCTTTGGCACAAGCACCACTCTGGCATTATATGGTGAGTCAGTTGGCTCCACTATTCCTTGCGATTTCATCTCGGCTACCTGGTCTAATATTATTTGCCTGCAGTAGGCGGACGGGTTACCTGGTCGGCTGTATATGGGGCGAGCATCGGTTATGCAGATTTCATGTTGAATGGCCGTGGTCTGATTTAATCTGCCGGTATGCTCAAATACGGCTACGTGAGAGTTGAGTATCCGCAATAATGTCCTGAGTTAGTCAGCCTCGAGTTGGTGGTTTACCTCTTCATTACAAATTTCGTGTAATTTTTGTGTGTTTATTAGGGCTTCCCAGTTAATGGCCATCCTATCCTGCTTGCCCAAATATAGGCGCTTTTGTCCACAGTCGATTATGCAATTTTGGCTTGTTAGCCAATGTTGCCCGAGGATAATCTCCTCCACTAAATGCAGTGCGCAAAAAAATTCAGTTTGGACTGTTTCTACCTCTGTCGACACGGGCAATGTAATAACTCTGTCTATGGTCAGTCGTGACTCAGACTGGGCCATTTGAATTCTTCTGGAGTTTCCCTTTATCTGACTTTTCTGTTCGGGAGTTAGCAGCTGGCTTTTATTGAAATTGCCTGTTGCGGCCGTGTCCAGTACTGCCATAAGTTCCTGGTTATTTATGCGGACTCCTATCCGAGGTGCGTGTGTTGCCGGCTTTAGATCGCTTAACGTTAAAATTGGTTCCACCCTTTGAATTATGCCGGGGCAGATGGGCGACTCTGTGTCCCGGCGGCGGCATTTCCCGGATCCCTCTTTCCACCCTGACGGTTACCTTTCCCTATGTCGAGGAGGCCAGCTGTGGTGTCTTTTTCTTTAGCGGCTGCTAGTCGGCTTCTCACTGTGGGACAGTCTCGGTGCAAGTGTCTTTCGGGGCAATACCAACACTTAGGTGGCAAGTATTGTCCTTCTGCGCTTCTAGCGGGTCTGCTATTCTCTGCTGTTCGCGCTGCGTGTACAGGAGGCAGGCGGGTCGGAACGTTTGTTTTCTCCTGTTCTTCGTAATCTAGTTCCGCTTCTATCGCTCTCTGCACCAGCTCCTCTATTCCCGTCGCCAGAGGGTGACGCAGGGCCGTTCCTATCNGTTTGCTTTCTCCTGTTCTTCGTAATCTAGTTCCGCTTCTATCGCTCTCTGCACCAGCTCCTCTATTCCCGTCGCCAGAGGGTGACGCAGGGCCGTTCCTATCGCTGGTAACATTAACTTGGTAATGATACGCACTCCCTCTACCTCGGTGCTTTCTGGAGCGATACGAGAATACATTTGCGCTTTTCGTCTAATAAAAATCTCTGATTCTTCCTGTCTTTGTATCTTGTGTGTGTAAAAGTCTGTTCGTAAGGCGGTAAGGACTTCCTCTCCTGCGAACTTATTGCTCAGGCGGGTCGCGAACTGCTCCCAGCTCGTCACAAACTCGCCATATTTGTTCCACCAGATAAGGGCCGCACCTTTTAACTGCTCTCGTACCTTCAGCACCCACTGTTTATTAGGAATCCCGCCAGCCTTGAATTTGTGTTCACAATTATTTATAAAATATACAGGGTCTTCATGAGGACTGCCTGAAAATTCGGGCAGCACTATTTCTTCGGGTATTCTACGTGTATGTTCTATACGTGGCTAGCGGGGGTTCGGTCCGTGGGTGAAAAATGTTCCCTTCCTTCTCAGTTTTGGCGCTTCCTTTGCTCCCGGCATTTCCAGCAGTTGTATTGGGTGCCTTCCGTAGGTCGGAATGTCTGGGGCCAATCGATACACTTATTACAATAGTGCTGTGAAAAGAGGCTGCACCGGACCCTGTACAGTCCTGTCCCGCTACAAAATGGAGCACTGCATGGCTCTAGTTGGGGAAATTCGTCTTCGCTTCCCCCATCCCTTGTCCTTAGGTTCTCTAGTAGGGTTTCTTCGGCTCTCGCCTCCTTTCCCTCCGGTGTCTTACTGATACGCATATCCTCCATACTTTTACCCGCCGCCTATAGGAATCCCTATGTTGCCGGCCTAGTATCCTTGCCTCCTCTAGTACGAATTGGTTGGGCGCCAAAGGTTTTATGAGACCCTCTTTAAGTCTTTGGTTCGTCCTCCTGACTAGCTCTGTTATTCTGTTACAGGTGAGACCCCTTTTCTNGTAATTCTGGTACGGGTGAGACCCCTTTTCTCGGGTATATGGGTATAGTCGGGTTCTTGATACTTTCTTTACAGATGTATCTACGCCCCACCGTTGGGAAGCCAAATTAACTTGATGCTATACCGCCACTGTGGAAGACAGTGTGGCTTATAGTGTCGTTAATGCCCCCAGGCACAGACTCTAATGTGCTTGGAGGTTGAGGGTATTGTAACAATGAAGCCTTTTACTGTTTCATTTGTTAAGGACGAATATATTGTCTGGAGTTTACACAAGTACAACATACATCACCCCTTCCGAGTAGTGGTACCTAATTTGACTACTCGTATTCACTGGGTGACTTCGTGGTTGATTGGGGCTTCTCTGGGCGACGATTTTTATACTTAACTCAGCGGTGAGTGTTGGAAGGCTGTCATCTGGGAATGAGGTCCGGCGAAGTGGTAGGCCTTGGAAGAAGGTCCACAGGTGCTGCCGTCTCCCGGGACTGCGGTTCGGACTCGTGCTCACGTCTTCTCGCGATNGCCCCTAGTTTACTCTCGTCAGCTACTTTTTCCGTGGTGCATATATTTTGAGTTTAGGCGAAATACACATGATAATTTGCTGATATCTCGAGAAATCCCTGCTGCGCTCCACAGATCTCCTGGCAGGCTAAAGGCGTGCGGTGGTGAAGGGGGGTGGCANTCTCGAGAAATCCCTGCTGCGCTCCACAGATCTCCTGGCAGGCTAAAGGCGTGCGGTGGTGAAGGGGGGTGGCAGGGAGGCCTACACAGCAGGACGCGCAGCAAGACACGTGTAACTGCGGTCCAGCCACCTGCCTCATGCCACGTGTCGCCTGGTTATGCCTAGGGGGGCCGGGGGGGGGGTTGTGGGCCAGCGTCGCTGTCGCTCTAAAATTCCTAAACCGTCACACGACATTGTAAAACTTATTTTGTAAACAACTAAAACTCTCCCATGTGTTTCTACAAAAATCAGATACCTACGTATAATCCGGTGCACCTGCAACACCAGTATAACCCAGCGGTGAACTTATTTTTTGCCAAATTATTAGCTAACTGGAATAGACTGCATGCACCCCGTAATAAAGTTAATGTAAATAAAAAATTTACATATACAATTTTTTTCTATTTTTATGTGTTTATGTGCAATTTGTAACAGGAATATTATGTGTAATTTTAGATAAATTTTATAAGAAATCCAGAGAAAACTCTAAGTATTTGGTAAAAATACGTTAATGTATGGTTTTATAAATATAATGTTTATTTCAATTTACTCATCCTATAGTTTGTATAAAAACACACCCACTCCCTGTACTAAACTCGTAAATTGTGAATTTGAATGTTTCATAGTCATTGTATCAATATTGAATATCAGTCGAGTTGAACATTTTCCGTTGTGTTATATTGCCGCGACCATCTATCTGTTAATTTATATTGCATTCTGGAATACTAGTTAGTGTAGAATTACACTTACAAATTTTCGGCAATTTAAAATATGTGAAATTTGTTAAATCAAGAAGACTATTGTTTATCATAAATTTATGTTCCTAGGAATTAAAAAATTATTACTAGTCTTCGTTTGAAAAACGTGACTGTATTGCTTTGTTAGCTGTAGCATAAGACATAAATTTGTACAGTTTCTAAAATCTGATGTAATACCTGTTCTTCAAGTTTTGCCAGTTTTCGGTGATTTTGCTGGTTTTGTACGCAATTTACGGTAGAAATGCTAGCACGCAATGTTATGTAGTGGTAGGAGGGACAATTGCGATATATATGTAAACTAGCTGTGCCTGCAGCTCCGCTCACGTGGACTACAGAATTATTGTCAAGGTATTTTTTTAAATAAAGTCCATGCTTTTTATACTTTTTCCTGACAATGTCTGCACTTGCTTTTAATTTAAATGAGTGCAAGGTGACAAACTTCGTCATTGAATGTTGCTCATGTAGTTACAGTAACAAACTTATAGGGAGAAATAATGGTATTTGTTAGTAGACAGACACTGATCATAAACACAGAACAGAACACTAACGATATAATTTTTTGGTGCTTGAATAGCTCTTTTGCATCTGGGTAAACGCTAGCAATCAGTTCCGTATCACTCTGCACCAAATTACTAAAATCCCCCATTAGTGACACAGAGCCCTCGGCATCTGTTTCTAACCACCCATCTCCAATTTTTAATAGTGTATCAGCATAACATCCTGTTTCATTGTCATTGTAGAGGTGCACTCTCACATTTGTCGTCAAGCTGAATTTCTTGACATTTGCCCATAAGCTTGACGACTTGAGACAGGCTTTGATTTCATGTGCAAGTGTGTCTTTCTGAATCACCGGTAGATTTTGGCGGAACTCACCAGCCAGTAATAAAACTATTCCTCCAATAATGTCTGTATTGTTTCGTATATCCTGAAGTATTTGGTTTAGGGCCTCTATCGCTTTTTTGTGTGACATTATGATTTCGTCCCACACGAACAACTTACATTATCGCAGCATTGTACCCCAAGCGCTATTTTTACAAAAAAAAAATTCCTGAGGGAATGAAATATTTCTTTGGGATAAAAAGTAGCCTATGTCTCTTCCAGGCCCTCTAACTATCTGTGCGGAAAAAATCACGTCGATCTGTTTCTCCTTTGCGACGTGAAAGAAGCACAAACAAACAAACAAACACACTAACGCATTTATAATATCAGTTAGAATTGTATTTTTTTGGAAAAAGATACGAATGTTACAGTTTCTTTTCTACTATATAGAAACAATCGTTTGGCACCTTTCACTGTATAATTATTAACACGGTGTACATTTAATTTTACTCATTTGAAAAATAGATTAACTTCGACGCGGAAGAAAAAACATTTGTAGGTGAAAAAATACACTGACATTGGTGGAAATTGTGCTGTCACATACATTTGTGCAAAATATATCAAATATTTTATAGGACATGCCTTCTCGCGGCGAATAAAGTGCCCCGTGGTTTGAAGTAGAAAATTTCAAAGTTTAGGTGCTAGAGGTTGCAAAGAGAGAGAGAGAGAGAGCGAGAGAGCGAGAGAGAGAGAGAGAGAGAGGAATTTGCAAATCGCTCGAGACATAATCGACGGTAGCGGAGGTTCGGAGCTGCAATAAACTGGCAGAGCGCTCGTAATGCCACGAGCACTTGTCCTCGCTCGGGCAACCAGTCCGTCAGGATCAGATCCTTGTTATACGTCGGCGCCAATGAGGCCGCCGCCTGCCCGCGGGCACTGTCGACGTTGGCGAGGTCCACCTTCGCACCAATTATTCCTTCGCGCGATGACCACCTCCCCATCACTGGGCGATGTTCCTTCTCTCGAGCTTTCCCAGCTTCGTTGTTTAGACGCCCTGAGCATTCGCGGATTCAATTAGAAACAGGCAGGACTTCAAGTGTATGTAGTAATAATGACAGTAGCAGTAAAATGTGTACTGTTTCTAGCGGTAATGTTGGTAGTAGTTGAAGAACAAGCTGTTTATTAACGTAAAGAGGTGTGATTTAAACAATAATAATTGATGCGATTGTTGCGGAGATTGCGATATAATTTATTTTTATAACAACTGATATTAATATTAAAGGTTAATTTTTTTATTATTTTAAATAAGACATTTATTTCAATGTAATCATTCTATTATTATCGGTATTCATGAGCGTAGAGGTGAGATACCTATTTATATTATTAAAATTTTTAATGAAAATACCACCCCGATTGTTTTACTCAACACACTGATGTTATATTGATTAAAGATCATTATAATAGATTTTAATATTAACATTGTGGCAATAGTTTATACTAGAAAATATGTTAGTGTTGATTCTTTTGAGGTTGTGATGTTTTTACTCTTATAATTACTGGGGGGAAAGAAAATTATGCTAATTTGTATTCCTATTCATAATTTAAACTATGAGTTAGATCAAAAAGAGTAGAACACGAGTCTCATAAAAATTCATTCAAATAACGCGTTTGTTGATTTGACTAAAAATGGAAAAATTATAACTTTACATTGATGAGGCATGAACCTATAAACTTCTTCTTGGCTTATTTTTCTATACTTTGTTATATGGTGCATACAAGTTTTTGATACTTTAGTTAACAGTTAAACTCGTTTAAGTAAATACGAAGAATTTAATAATTCAATTACTTTTTATATTACATCAAAATAATGTTTTTAATGAAGCATTCCAATAAGTTAATTTGATGAAAAGTTTTTCAAACTTTGAAAAAAAAAATTTTTTTTTTGTTAGATGACACTTTGTTTTAACTTTAGAGCTAGAGATTGTTAAAGGCCAGATTAGATTCGAGATATATTTATTTGATCAAAAGTTTTTCAAGGTATTAGTAGCGGAGGTAGTAGCAGCTTACGTAGTAGTGGCAACAGTGGCATTAATACTAGTAGCAGTAATCGTAGTAGCATTAGCAATAGCAGAAGCAAAGTTAGTTGCAGCGGTAGGTGTAGTAGTGGTGGTATTAGCAGTTGCATTAGTAATAGTAGCAGTAATTGTAGTAGCATTAGTAATAGCAGAAGCAATGTTAGTTGCAGAGGTAGGAATAGTAGTAGTGGTGGTATTAGTAGTAGCATTACAACTAGTAGCAGTAATCGTAGTAGCATTAGTACTAGGAGAAGCAAAGTTAGTAGCAGCAGTAGTAATAGTATTAGTACTAGTAGATGAAGTAGTCTATTATCCGCTGTCGAGTAGATTTTGTAGACGCGTCACCGAATCTACGTTTTTCGGACTGCTACCTTCTTGAGCTCTGGATGTCATGCGATTTACTGGATTATTTTATTTATTCTTATGGATTTCCTGCTGCGATTTTCTGAGTTTCGCAGTTATACTCGAGTTTATTGTAATTTTGGTTGTCACGCTTTTTTACCGCCATAGTTCCTATCTTGAGCCAGGACGACTGTGGGCAAATAATGAACCTGTAAGAAAGCCAATGTTACCTTGTGTGAGGTATAGGATGGAGAAAACAGGAGCACCCCGAGGAAGCCCACGCTTCCCGCGTGTGAGAACCATAGTTTGACCATGACAAGTATGGGAACCGTATCGTTGAGGATAGGTGGGCCTTAGGCCAGCTGCACATTCCAACAGTAACATAAGGGAATTTCCGTCCATAAATGTTTCGTTAAGAGCTGTACATCGACATCGATTTTGATGTCGATAGTTATTTGACACATAAGAAATTGCAATATTTTCGCTTTACGCTATATTTCTATCCATCATCCCATGCAAAATATAGGCGGAAGATGACAGTATTATCCACGCAAAATTTACATAAACATTAATTTTATTTCAGTGGACATACAAAGGAGAAAAACACATTGGAAGCTTTCTGTATAGCAAAGAAAGGAGTTTATTTGACTCTGTTTTGCTAACACTAAATAATTATTGTTGTTATTTAAAGGAAAGGTTAAAGAAACTTATTTTTTATATTATTAACTTTGTCTTTATACATGTTTTATGCAATATTAATTCTTTACGGGAAAAAAAAATTCTTTAATTTTTTTTATACAGTAAAAAATGTTGCTGTATACCAAAGATGATGGTTAAATAATGTTAAAAATTTTATTTTAGTTTATTGTACTCTTAAGTAGGTAGCAATCGAAACATCCTTAATGCCACGTTACTAAATTGAAAAGTCCTGTGATCATGGACTTAATGGTTTTAGGTTAAAAATTCAGTAACTGAATGCATTACAAACGATACTGGTGAACTACTGCAACCGCAATTTAAAGTTAACATTGTCATTAATATCATACACAAATTTTGTTTGATCAAACCTATTTTTTAGGGCTTCATATTTAATACTTTTATTTGTGGCAACAAAACCAATACAGGGGTTTTTAGAGTCTAAAGAAAATTAAACTGCATAATACAGGCATTAACATAATACACAAAGAGATTTGTTTTAATAATATGGTAGTTGGATTATTGAAATGTGACATTTTTGCTCATAATTTGCCGAAACTAAATTAATTTTAATTTTTATATGATTGAAAATTTGTAATTATGTCTGGAAAGACTTTACTGTTAACGAATATTTCAGAGTACAGACGTAACTATTTTTTTACAAACTCTTGTACTATATTATAAAAATTTTTCTTATGTGTCAATTTAGGCATAAACTGTCGGGTTTCTGTAAATTGCCTAGTATAACTTGCGTGTAGCTGTGTACTAATGGTGTAGCATTATCTTTAACATTTCAAATTGGGTTGACGTTAGAATAAAATATGCAGAAAAAATACGCTTATGTTAACGATACCACGCGAATCAGAAAAAAACCCATTTTATGTCAATAACAATAACATTATTGGCATTTCTTTAACCATAATTTTAAGTTTCTATGCAAGCCACGTATATAAAATGTACATTACTGGCTGGAGCGTTAAGTTATATAATATTCATAAACTTTTATTAGAAACAATGGTTATCGCGAAATGTTACCGTGTTTTATGTGAAACTGATTTAGCTTGTTTGCACTTTACAAATTACGTTTTTACGTTGTTAAGCATCGTTGACGTACACCCACGGAACAAAGCGTTCAATCACTTAATAATCTAAACGCAGTTGGAGTTAACTCTCCTGTTCGGCTCACCCGTAGAGAACTAAGCCGCTTTTGGCTGGATGTATAGTATTCGTGTAGTCCATTCATGGTTACTTCCAACTTTTCCGAAGCACTGCTAAAGTTCTACTTCCAGGCTATTCCTCCGCCGCACGCAAAGAATGCTTAACAAAGTATAGAAAATTACACCCAAGGGACAGCTCACCGGATTAATGCGCTCTCAGTATAATAACATTTTGCACGAGAACTATTTCTTTCCAGGTATTACACACGCACATATTTTCTCCGTGTTCTTATTCACACTAATTATAAATTAAATATAACTTGTAGATGCAATATTAGTGAAAGATAATTTTAACTAAATATGATACAATTTTATGTCAATACAAGAATAAAACACTTGTAATAAGTGACATATTTTAGGAAACAACTAAACTCGTCACATGTAAAATTATTATTCAAAGATATGATTCAAAAAGGACGTAGAAACCGTAAATGCACTATAGCAGACCTTTCTAGGACACAGAATGCTTTAGAATACAAAAGTTAAACAGCCGCTTGTACAGTAAACTACAGCCGCAACCACCAGCAAAATTACGTCACTGACCAGCAACATGTCGGAATTCCGCTAGCCAATCAGCGAACGATAGCTGACTTGCCAGCCGACCGCCAAAAAAAAAAAAAAAGGAATCGTTTGCAGCAGGTTGTTGTCAACGAGACGAAAGGCATTTTCCGAAGACTCATGCAAGCATACACAGAATGGAAACCCCCACATCATAGGGACTGCCACGCCATTCCTCTTTTGTACACTTGCCAATTCTGTGTACAGGGTATTCCTGATGAGCAGAGATCCAATGACACTTCTGTGATATGGAACAAATTAAATCAAAACTCGGAACGATATCGTCTATATTTATCGTTGAAACGAGCTGTACCAATGAAGCTTGTAATAGAAAAATGCCAAAACAATATATACACACACACAAGCATACGTATATACACCAATATGCATACAAAAATACGTCCACATAATTCACGCATACACAGATGCCTAAATACATTCACACGTTTGCATGAAAATGTATTCATGCACGCATGTTTGTATGTACGTATGTGTTCGTAAATGTACGCCTATGCATTCGTATATTCATGCATACATACGCGCAACCATTAATGCAAACATTGTTGTAATTGTATTATCGATGTTTATTTCCAGTTTAGAAAATGATCGCAAGGTTAGAAGAAAGAAAGCATTCATTTCTGCCTGCAGAGCAGGGCTGACATAGAAGAGACGAGGATGGTGATAAGTGGAGCCAACCGCTCTACCAGACGGACACACCTGCTGTCGTGGCCAGCACAACACTAGGTAACTGGATATACGATAGAATTGAGCAGCAGAAAAATAGAAGCACTGCAAGGAATCTCACCATCCGCCACGTCTCCAACTCGTGAAAAAATTGCTATACGGTTTTCGCCGGAGACAGAGCCCTCATTCACTCTGAATCTGAATAAGTGATCATTTCACTGTTTAAATCAGTTAAAAGTACCTGACTGGTTCAACAGTCACTTCAGTGAATTTAACTGACGAATCAGTGAAAAAGGGCCAGTTTTCCTTCAATTATTGATTAAGTGTCATATCCCACTGATTTACAATTAATTTGTTTCACTTTTTTTTTCCAGTGGTTTGTTTTATTGATTGATTGATCAGTTAAACAGCGTGTAAAAATGGCCGTCAAACAACGTTTAAATATGGCCGCTAAACAACATGTATCAAGTGGAATAGCAACCAACGAATATACTAATAAAACCAATACACAATACTTTCTAAAGTGTGTTTCGTCTTTTAAAACACCATCTTACGAGGTAATATGAACATTGAGCCTTTCATTCCATTTCCACGTCTTTCATTTGGTTTTCATGTAATCATCATGGCGCTCTGTTCGAAGTTTTAAACTGCATATAATATGTTGAAGAGAGTGCACTTATATATATATATAAATATATATACTATTCGTTTAAACAATACTAACGGTACCAATTAAACCAAAAATGAAAAATTGGGACATACAATTAAAAATTGCATTCTTTCGATGAAGACGTATAAGTCATATATATTCCTCTCACAGGTTTACATGACTTGGTAGCGCAGATGGTAGGGTAACGGCCTAACAGCGAAACGGTAAGAACATGTGAGTTCAATTTCGTCCACCTTCGCAATATTTTTTTGGCTTTTTTTAATTTTACGGTAAATTGCATTACAGATAGCAAACTATTGTAAATAAGTTTTTTCTCGTAATTATTTGGTTAAATTCAATAAAATAAATATTTAACTAACCACTACAGTTGGCCGTCACTTATTCAATCAGTGAAATTGTTTCACTTTACTTACTCAATCACTGAAATTTTTTGACTGAAACAATCAGAGGTTTTTCCACTGATTCTAAGTAAAGCCATTTTCACTGATTCGAGTAGTTGAATTTCACTGCGAATCATTGGTGTTCCACTGACTCGAATTTAGAGTGCAGAATACCGCTGTGTTAGGCTGGCCAGATAATCGCTCGGTCATGCTTTGTCTTAACCCCGAAGGCACATACAATCACCCACTTTGTTTGTTTTAAAAGTCAATTATAAAAATTAATATATGCCAAGAGCCGCCCAAATCTCTCCACTCCACTCCAGTGTGGTTGGCTCTCCTTTTGCTTGCTTATCCTTTATCCTGCATTCATTATTCGGTGTGAACAGGGGCAGCGGTGGCGTAGTGACCAGGGCACTCGCCTCCCACGACGGCGATCCGGGTTCGATACCCGGCGGATTCACTCCCGGCAATGTGGGAATCGTGCTGGACGATGCCGCTTGCCGGCGAGTTTTCTCGGGGTACCCCCGTTTCCCCTGCTCATGCATACCAGCGCCGCTCCATTCTAGGGTTTAATTTATGTGATGCTCGGGGATGATGGTCACCTACGTGTCCCAGCTGGAAGGACCGTCACTCGGAGGGTGTTGCCTTGCCCTGGGTACACTCCCCACACGCCATTATTATTATTATGATTATTATTTCGGTATGAACGCCCTTCCTTCCTTGGCCACTCTGAGAGAGGCGCATG
Organism: Clitarchus hookeri; assembly: GCA_002778355.1. Classification (NCBI taxonomy): domain Eukaryota; kingdom Metazoa; phylum Arthropoda; class Insecta; order Phasmatodea; family Phasmatidae; genus Clitarchus; species Clitarchus hookeri. The sequence continues at coordinate 335,370 of NQII01001982.1, read as the reverse complement.
TGCATTTAAACCAAATGTTTTCCCTAAAATGCCAAAGATCTAAGTGAGAAGTCGGAGGTCCAAGGTAGGGGTTGAGCGTAAATGCGCCTCAGGACTGAGTCCCATAATTCTAGGCATCCAGAAACTGTCTTAAACCATCGGGAAACCTTTATCGCGGCTTTTCTGAAATTGGGCAAAAATTGCCGGTATCGGAGGCGTGGTTACATTCTATTCTCAGAATGTAACCTGTTCTGAGAAAATAGGAAAAGAATAAAACCGGCATATATACCATAGGAACTTTCTACAGATAATAATTATCAAATCACGCGCACTTCAGAAAGTACTCTATAAGATAGAACAAGCTCACAAAGAGTTTAAATATACATACAGAATGCAAAAATTTATGAAATATACATACAAGAAAGCATATAACATTTATAAGTTACCAACGGTACTGATCAAAAATGTGGAATTCAAAGTGTTTATATCATATCACAGACAAATTAAGACGAAATAACAACAAAAGGAACTTAATAATGTCTCTGATTAGGGAAGGTTTCCTTCTTCCCATTGCAGTTTAGTACCGTGTGTGGCCTCCATGTGCACTGCGCATATCCCTAAAACGCCGTGGAATGCTTGTAATCGATGTGTTGATGTCATCTTCCGGACGAAGGTCCTTTTCCGTTTCGGCACCTTTTATGAGATCTGCAAGAGTTTCTGGAGGTTACGAACGATTATCAACTGCTGTTTTCAATTTTTCCTAGACGTATTCAATGCCTTAGTGCGCTGTCTGTCGGTCACAAACGAACTGCATCACTCCTGCCACCCCAACTGCCTTCTCTCACAATATTACAAATTTTTCTACGGTGTATATATCAACTTGAAACAAAGGATAACTATAGATATCTTAGTTACCCATTTCATGCCCTTTGTATGCATTCGTCTACACGTTGCACCATCTCTAAATAGTATAAAACAAAGTCGATTATCTGCGTCTGTCTGTGTATTCGCTTAGTTCTTCTAAACTACTTCACTTGACGGATTTTAATACGGTTTTCAACATCATTTAAGGAATTTGTTGCGGAAGGTTCTGGTTTTTAACACATATATATTTAATGTAAGGATAGTAGGGAAATTTCGAACGGTTTGTAATAAAGTCGCAAAAACCCGCTTTTCGGGCGCTTACATGGCTTGCGCTGACTAAACCATAAGATATACATCAAATAAATGTACTATAGAATTGTAGCTCTCAAAACGGTCTACAGAAAAACACGTGATAGCATATGTTTATCTTTTAAGGTTGACCCACAGTAACAATTTTTGTCTTTCAAAGTATCGCTGTTTAAACTAAATTGTTACCGGGAGAAGACGCGCCGGTTCCCTAGTAAGATCATATTTTACAGGTAATATACACCGTGAGGCTCTGTGCACAATGATCTTCGCTTGGAGTAAATGGTTCGCAAACCATGTTACTGCTCTGCGTTATGGTTGGTTCATATAACTATCACCACACATTAAGCCTTCAGGTTGTTGGCTGTGATAACGAAACCAGTTATTTTCCAGTTTAGGTACAGCGCACATCAAAATATCTTAATTTTAACACCAGAAGTCATAAATTAACGTGTGAGTAAAAGGGCTTAGAAAAGATAGAGGAGAGTAATTGGTGGTAAGAACTTGTTTTTTGTTCGCGGCCGATCAAGGTTTATTAGCAGCCAGGTGTGAGGGAGACATCGCATCATGATGTGAAGGCGGACGGGAGAACAATTATTCGGCCGTCTCTGAGCTAAGGTACTCAGAGCGCAGATGGTACAAGACCCGGTGAGTTTCTTGACCTCCCAGTTGTCTGTCATCTGAGTGTGGTGGTTTACGAGAATCAAACCCCTCCTCTCAACGCCCATTAACAATTTTCAATACGGTGTCACCGAAGCGACCACCAGCAGTAACAGGAACAAGGAGCGAGTTAAAGGGTTTTCACAATAAAACGTTTAGACAGTATACTGTGAGCAGTAACCTCACAAAATTTTAGTATACACAACAGCGATTTATTTGTATTTCTTGGTGAACACATCTTCGAAAACACACATGCAACTAAGCAAACGCCCATTCCCGTTTTGATTTGAAACTACAAACTTTAAAGGAGCTATTTTATTTTACGCCTAATTTTTGTTGGGTTAGTGCTTACTGACTAATCCTGCTGCATACTGCTCGAGTTTTTAATTATGTAAACACCTTTACCCAGACCACCTGGTGCCTTGTACCAGCCCCTCCACCCCCTTTTCCGACCAGTTGAGGAGGTTGAGAGCTGAAAATTGAGTGAGTCTGCCGCGTAAGTATTGGCCCTTAATTCGGTAATTTACGAAAATATGCAGGTTTCGGATAACCTGGACGGTGGACTTTGGAGCCCTCTTCCATATTTCTTGTTCTGCAATAAAATCAACTCATTGTCGAACTTTCCCCGTAATGTCAATAACACTGTGGCGTGGACTAAATGCGGCAGACATGCTGTGAAATGTAAGTGTGATAATGTAAGAAACTGATCATTTCAAGTTGTTGATAAAAATTTAGTTAATTGAGTATGGTTCCTGTCATGGGGTTAGAGGTTGGACTACTTCCCTAGAGCCAACCGTTGATGACATTACGTTCCCTTGTATGATGAACTCGCGAAAACACGCAAATTGTTGTTCCGTTATCCAAAGCATGCACGATTGCACTGGGGAGAGAACAGCTCACCGTGCTCTGGTCCTAGCATGCTCATTGAAAATAAATTTATACAACATTATTCACTTAATTTACTTTGGCTGTGCTTATCAAAACATAGTATAAAAACATTGAAGACGACGTAAAACACACACGTCTTCTAGATAAAAAAAATAACCAATCGAGGAACAGGGTAGAAATATGTTAGTTCCCAGATATATGATTTGGCATAATCCAACGATGAGGGTGAAGCTACGTTGTTATAGGGCAGCATCGGAATGAAAGGGTGGGGGAGACAGGGAGATCCCCGAGAAAACCCGCAAACCAGCGGCGTCGTCCGGCACGGTTCCCGCATGCGGAAATACGGGAGTGACCCTACCGGAATCGAACCATGTTCACCTAAGTGGGAGGCGAGCAGTCTAACCACTACACAACCGCGGCCCCTAAGGAGCAGAGTAACTTTCATTTCGGGTGATTCGTTTTGCAGAAGTAACGCAACACGGCGCTTGTCCTTATGATGTCAACGGCTCGCTTGCTGTGTGAGAGGGTAGAATGGAAAGAGGGGACCCAAGTCTAGCCAGTGTCACGGGTTCAAAGGTCGCGGTAACCCGGTGGCCGTGGTGGTCACTCCTACGGCGAGGAAACACAAACCACTTGGGTTCCACGCCCGCGCAACGCATGACTCAGAACTCGAGTGCACAGCCGCCAATCAGGCAGGTGGGTCGAAGCGCATTGCGATCGGTGACTCGCTTCACCTTCTACCTTTCTCTTCAAGACCGTGTGACCTGCGCACTTTCAGCCACACATCAACGTTATCAGACCATCTAAGTATATGTTTTCTGGTGTTGCAAATTAATACGGTTTCTGACTGCGCTGTACTTTAGTCGTCCTAGCACTTGTTTTTTTCGTTCCCAGAACCAATAAGTTTTAAGCTTTGTATTTAGCTAAGGTACTATTAACCACCCGTTCATGAGAACAATAACACGGTTTGCCAATGAGTTACCAGAAGGGAAAATCATAGGGCATTGAACCTTGCCGTTTACGGTACAGGCCAAAAATAATCATTTCGCTTGTACGCAGTTGTGAACACGCTGATGTATGTGTATGTATTAGTTCATGCTCTCAGGCATTGCAATTGTGGAATATTTTAATGCGTGATCTATTGAAGCAACGAATAATGATCTGTGAGCTTAGTGTTTAGTGATTTTGACTGAGAAATTTTCAAATCAACCATTGAAAAATGTCACTGCGCCTACATGGATCTGTATAACGGACATGTGTCTGGCCTGATCGCGGTCAAGTTCACAACGACGGAGGGAAAGCAGCTCAATTACTTAACGTTGAATTAAAATTGTTAAGTAACCAATTGTGAATAATGAAATCTTTAATTTCGTTTTCTGTTTATCAGCACGTGTAAATGTATGAGTTGGCTAACTTGTAAAATATGTACTTTACTAATAATTTCACAGTTCCACTTGATCTACCCATGACTAAAGTGATACGGCCCATGGTAATGTTAATTTTAGGTACAGTGGAAAAATACACACTGTTAAAACCAGCAGATCTAAAGCAGGGCTATTCAAAGTGATAAATTGACCGTGAACAGCGTTCAGTAATGTGGACCACCTACTAATCTTGAGCTGTAACTGGTTTTGCAAAACAGTTCCCCTCACGGACAACCATTGGGCACTGAGTCCACCAGTGTACAGTAATGGCCGAAACAAACACGTTCCTGTGCAGCATATGTGATACCGTAAACAAAGGCTGTGAATGGGTTTCTGTTCATAGTTGCCAGAAAAATACATTTAAATATTTTCTGGTGAGCTATTAAACTTGAGAAACGTGTACGTTCATGAATAAGTTACACTAGGACTTGACTATAATGCCTAAATACGCTGGAAAATCGCGAAAAATTTCAGAGCCAACATTTCATATTTGACACTATACATAGCTTATCTTTTTCGATTGCGTGAGCAAGATTTTAATCGGCAAAGTTTTTTGCAGACAAATCACAAACGTTCTGTCCTAGAGTATCAGACTCCTCTTTGGCCCAATGAAATTAGACAGTTGGTTCATACACTTATGGAAGCTAATAAGGAAATTAAACTGTCGGACATTTGACAGTACGTTGCTTCCTAGTAAACTGTCGAATTCTTTCGCTATTAAATATCGTCTCTACATATGTTGAGGGGCCGCGGTGGCGCAGCGGCTAGGACACTCGCCTCCCACCAAGGCGAACCGGGTTAGATTACCGGCGGGGTCGCTCCCAGATTTTCAAACGTGGGAATCGTGCCGGACGAGGCCGCTGGCTGGCGGGTTGTCTCAGGGATCTCCTGTTTCTTCAGCCTTAAATTCCAGCGCTGCTCCATACACTCCTCGCTAAACACTAAACGGCTCTCAAGATCCCGATGTTAAGAGATGCACAAATCTCTCTAATTCACTACTAATGCCGAACTCACAACTAAAGACGAATGAAATTGAACGAAAATGTAATAAGTAGTGTCTTTATCATAAAGTCATCCAGCAATTAAATGCTTACTATTATTTGAGTTTATATTTGAAATTGTGGATATTGGTCTAAATATCACTGACATCACCATTGTTTCCAATGTTCACCTATACAGCACATCAAAGACTTACTGGGAATGATTAAAACTTGTAGTTTCTATATATTTCCACAATTTAGTAAAGACAACGCGATATCGTTCTCGGTGAATTCAGATAATTTCTAAAAATTGCCAGACAAATACGTTTAGCAGATAACACAAATTATGAAATAATTTCTTAAAGGGATTTACTTAATCACTAATTCACTACCATTTCTTGGTCGAAGAATCCCAGTTTATTTAGCGCGTTCCAGGTGAAAGCTGGACCTCCTAAACAACTATCAGATTTCGGAGCGAAATACTTTTGAAACATTGAATTAAATTAATAAATTTTCACAAATATAGCAGCCAGTGGTCAAGCAATATCAATTTTCGTATATATAAATATATATGTATATATTTATATGGTATATCGCGAGAAAATATAAGTGTTTCTTAACTCTCACCGTACTCTGCGCAATCAGAAAACTTTCTTTCATTACTGGTTGTCGCGTGTATATGAAGCGACTTTCTTATTCAATTATGCAAATGAGAATTATGATTTTCTAATACTGAACGTTCGTGATTTGTCTGCAAACAACAAAGCAGAGAGGAAAATTACTATCTCGTTACAAGTCGATTGAGATATTACAGCGTTTTTTAGATAAGTTGGCTCCCGAAGCATATTGATATTCCAGTTTTTCTAAGTATAGGCCTTAAGTAAACACCCAACAACTCCCGTTATAAACCCGACTTAGTTTTAAATTCCACAGCCCTCTGCGAACTCGAGCAGAGGACACTTTTTCATTGGCTACCACCGCATGCGGAATTCATTCTCCTGTTCACCCGGCCAAACGGAATGAAGCTACCGGAGTGTTAAACTTTTATTATTGGTCATTATTTCTGCAGGGCCTGTCGGATGAGCGAAAATACAATGGCACCCGCGAAGCTAACATAATCTTGTATGCCATCTACCTTACGAAATGGAGGGGTCTCTAGCATTGAGGGGCAGAGTGGAGTGCTCCTTCTAGTCACGTGGCAGTCACTCCCGGAGTTCCAACAGCTGCTTCCCGGTCAACAGCACTGTCAAACACAACGCTGATAGATTTTGAGGTTAAAACATTGTATCATAAATGTGTTATAGTAATGCAGATGTGTTCCACTCTAGAAATTCTGGAATAAGTTTCAGAACTCAGGGCCAAGGGAAGGCGAGCTCACTGAAGTTGTACATTATACATATTTCTTTGTAACTCACTTGAGAAACCTGTACGTTGACTATGTGTTTGTTTTGTAACTCACTTGAGCAACCTGTACGTTGACTATGTGTTTGTTTTTGTAACTCACTTGAGCAACCTGTACGTTGACTGCGTGTTTCTTTGTAATTCACTTGAGAAACCTGTACGTTGACTATGTTATTGTTTTGTAACTCACTTGAGCAACCTGTACGTTGACTATGTGTTTCTTTGTAATTCACTTGAGCAACCTGTACGTTGACTATGTGTTTGTTTTGTAACTCACTTGAGCAACCTGTACGTTGACTATGTGTTTGTTTTTGTAACTCACTTGAGCAACCTGTACGTTGACTGCGTGTTTCTTTGTAATTCACTTGAGAAACCTGTACGTTGACTATGTTATTGTTTTGTAACTCACTTCATCAACCTGCACGTTGACTATGTGTTTGTTTTTGTAATTCACTTGAGCAACCTGTACGTTGACTTTCTTATTGTTTTGTAACTCACTTGAGCAACCTGTACGTTGACTATGTGTTTGTTTTTGCAACTCACTTGAGCAACCTGTACGTTGACTATGTGTTTCTTTGTAATTCACTTGAGCAACCTGTACGTTGACTATGCGTTTCTTTGTAATTCACTTGAGCAACCTGTAGGTTGACTATGTGTTTGTTTTGTAACTCACTTGGAAAACCTGTACGTTGACTATTAGGGTGTTACAGCTGCGATAAAGAAGGTGGGGAAACTTGTCATTGTTCAAGAACATTCTAGAAAGACGCCCATAACAGCTCTGTATGTTAAAGAGATAACTTAGTGTTAGACAAAGAAAGTGAATAGACTGAGTAGCAAGTGTATTGTAAAGAAGGCGCCTGTGTGCCATCTAGAAACTTTCTCATAAAGACTACGTATTCTAGTCAGGGAAGGAAAGAAGATAGCCCAGCAGTGCGTGGATTGTACTGGAAGCTTCGGAGCTAAGGCAATACCCCTCCAGTAATGTATAAATACCACCCTCCTTGAGGTTTGTGAGGCGGCTGTTGTTTGTATTTGTCACTGGCAGAGTCTATATCGCACTATGTAAAATATTTGATAACAATATATTCTTGTTTGAAACTCTACTTCTCGTCGTGCATATCAAGACTTGACCTAGCACGTAAACTCATCCCCCCGCACTATTTTACATGTCGAAAATCTCATCATCGCTTGGCGCAAAAAAAAAAACTGTTATACATAATTATGTGCTCTAAAATGTGTGTTTACTACATCTTATCTAGTTTTCAGGAAACGTATTTTGCTCAAATAAAAAGCGTGGGTCTGCTGAGAGATCAGATTTAACTATATTCATTTATTACTGTTGCCCATGTGACTTTGGCAGCACGAGCGAATCGATGGGCAGGAGACGAAAATCGTTCCACCTGAACTTCATCATACGGTCTCTAGTTGTAAGCGGCCTCCAACTGCAGATGGTCTATGGTTGTGACACAGGTCAACCTTACGTCAGTCGGAGACATGTTCGTCTTTCTCGGTGCTCTCGAGTCGAACGTCAGATGGCGATGGCGGTTGCCAAAGAGCCGCCCGCGCATCGCATGGAGGAGCAGCCTCGTTACGTCACCGAACCGCGCGCAGACCAACACCTGTTCACTCTACCACCGCATCCCCGCCGACGACGCCTCGCATCGCCCGCGGCGGCAGCAGCGGCCAACCCTGTCGTCACTCGCCTTTGCCTCATTGGCTGGAGCCGACACTCGCGAACCGAGAGTGTGTCGGCGAAGCAACCCAGATTGGAACATGCCCGTGGCGGGATACGCCACACTTAACCAGTGCGCAGAAAGCGTGAGTGGTGTAAATGTGAACCTGCAGTTTCCTAAAGATTAACTCATCTTCAATGTACAACACGTCATCTGATTACAGTCATTGTTGAAATCGCAGCTAGTAGAGGCGTGCTTGTTTCCAAATTAAGTTCTGCGAAATCTGCTCGTGTATTAATTAGGTAATCGCTTACATTATAATAAAAATACTGATAACTCTTATATTCTGCAGCATTTGCTTTCTTTTATTATACGATAATGTACTTTAGTGTGAAATATTATTCCTGGCAGGAAAAAGTCGAGTTTCATTATCTATTGTCATGTATTCTAATTTGGGCCTGTTAATAAAACTTGTTTGTCAGATGGGCGAGTAGGAACTTTAATAAATTTAATGCTGCTGATATCTACATAAATGCCAGACGGTACGAAATTTTCAAATTTAATTTCAGACACGCATTTGAAAATATAAATTTTATGTAAAACCTCCGTATACATACAAAATAAAATATTTTTATTGTTACATATTGTAAATTCCCACATGTAATTATACCCGTATAGGTCTCGCTTATTAATTTTTTTTTTTTCAATTTTGTGTTGTTACCTTTGACTTTTTGGAGAGACATGTTTCTAAGTCGAAATACTACTACCAACTAACTATTTTCGTTAGTTTTATATGACATTTTAAATTTCAATTACATGATTAATTTATGATTTTCTGAATGTTTTTTTGGAACAAATTTGCATAAACCGGAGGGGCAAAGCATACATACACATTTTTTTCTACCTTTTTTTGATTTTCGGCCATATCGGAACCTTTAATTTAATATTACGTTTTAGACTTTGTACACGTGTATGTTCCTTCGTTTGTGAGATTAAATTAATTAAAAAAAAATTAAGTCTCTTGCATATACATTACGTTCTATATGTAGAATAAATTCTTGACTTCGTTCATGTCATTCTAATGCTACTAGTACAAAATTATTTTCAATTACGAAAACCTTACCACCGTTTCACAATTAACAGGTAACGCGTGAATAAAATTTGGTGACTATATTAGAAAATTAAACATTCTGGTGGCGACCGACCATTGAGAATTTGTCGTGCAACGAACGTCTCAGTCCCAAATGCGATAATTCACCACTCGGATGCTAGACATCCGTGTGGTGGAATAAAGTAAAGAAATCATGTATGGGAAAGGCAATTAATCCACCAGGGTGGTGTAGTGGTCAGACTAAAAGCTTCCCATTAAAGTGAACCGGATTATATTCCTGGCGTGGTCTACCGGATTTTCACATGTGTGGTGGACGTTTCCGTTTGCTGGCGGGTTTTCTCTGCCATTCCTGTTTTTCCCGTCGTTTCATTTCTCCACTGCTCCATCTTCACCTCATTGCACTTTCCCCTGCCCTTAATACCTCGCTGTTTAAAGCCGACCAGAACCGCTTAACTCATACCTCAATTCACCTACTTTACTTCAAGTCAGCAACATAGCAAAATAGTATATCTTTAACAATTCAGAGAACCAACTCTTAGAATACCACTGTAGCTGGAGAAAAGCTAATTTTGTAATTTTTTTTTCATTCATAAGAAAACTTGCAAGGATATACACTGTTAAAAAATGTTCCGTAATTTTACGGAAAAGTTCTGGTAAAATAATCTACAGAATTCTCCGTTAATTTACTTATGCACTAATGGAAGTTTCTGTAAACATTATTTTACTGATTGGAGTCAGTGTAACGTGCACTTATGTAATATGTTAAAAACATATCCATTTTTACAAGCATTTCCGTTATGTAGCATTACGTTAATTTCCGTTAATAGGAAAGACATATAAATAACTTAATGGATGTTTCCATTTCATACTTAAATGTAAATTTCTGTTATTCAAAAACAACTAGTGCCCGTAAAGTGTCTCAAACAATAATTTGCAGCCTATTATTAGTATATAGAAAGACATTAATATTAAACTACCATTATTTACACCACGTTGTATTCTAAATTATTTTAGAATAGAGTTATACTTGGACCTCAAAGCAGACTGCACAAAACTAAACCTGATATTATATTCAACTCTCATGAGAAACTAATTTAAGTATACTTACAGCATCAATATTACTTAAAAAGTTCACTTTGGTAACTACAATATTTGGCAATGTGATTTCAGTACCACCCATATTATATAGAATCAGCCAGTGCCATATGCAGTTCATCCCAATAGTATGTGTCAAAAGTCATGCAGTAGTGTAGAAATATGTTCCAACTTGTAACGTTGAAAAAATGCATTCTTACCAACCAATAAGGTATATTAACTCACTATCGTACGATTTTATTCAACGGATGGATTGCTTTCTCATAAATGTTTGTTTTTTCTCCATAATAACCTGAAATTGTAAATTTCGTGGGATGTTGCACAAATAAATACAATATATATTAATAAAAACAATTTTTGTTACACAAGCAATGCCTTATCTTTTTACTAATTTATTACATATATAATAAAAACATTTAAAAATTTTTCTTAAGAGTTATTTTTATGAATACAGAAAACACTACACAAATGAAAAACATCGAAGCACAATGATTTCAAACAAATTCCTGTGTAGTTCTCGTTATATATTCTGTACATTAGTGGTGAAACAAGAGCTGCACATTTATGTTAACAAGACTCTAAACACAAGCACCTAGTAATTTTAATTGTGGCCAGCATAAAATACGTGTATTTTTATACCATTAATACGAAATTCATCAACAGAAACAGCATGCTTGTGAAAAAAAGTGGTAATAGGAATGTTTTAGCGGACACAATTGTAACTAAAATTGATTAGCAAGCCATTTTGTTATACCAAACTGATGTAATTTGCGGGAAGGTATATATCACATTGTTACTAGTTATAGGTGAAAAAGGTGATGTTTTCAGAAGTTATGTTAAAAAAGTACAACTGTAGCAGCTATAGGTTCTAAGAGAATTAAAAACTTAAAAGAATTTTATTAAAGAATAGTTAAAACGTGAAGTAATATGTTACACAAGAAAGGGGATGTGAAATAAATATATATTTCACCATAATTCGGAAGAAAAATAAAGTTACTTCGCACGAGAATTAATATGTGAAATAATATTACATCACACGAGAATCGTGAAGTGAAATAAAATCACATCACATGAGAATTGGGAAATCAAATAAAATAAAGTGACACAAAAAGCGGGAGGTGAAATAAAATTAAACTGCAAAAATCTAGATGTATTGCCCCACTCAAATCAATATCCAGTGTAGACAAGATGACCTAATTAGGTGGTACAAAACATTCACGCAACAAACAAGACATATATTTCTCGACCTTTGATACGGTATCTCTCACAACATAGCAAAATGCCAACTTGGCTGCTTACAATTTTTAAGTATGTGCCTATAAAAATTGTTGCTAAGTAAATGTCAATAAAAATAATAGTGGAAATGACTACTTTTTTTTATAAACTGGTGATATTTCAGTTACTGTGCTGGGTAAATAGTAAAATACATATAGCAATTTCTACTAATATGTCAGCAAGTAAATATTTGTACCTTTTTTTTTTTTTGGCTTTGATTTGTTAAATACAAACCTCGTTATTGCAAAGTGCCAACATTATGGCCCCTTCATATTTTAATTGGGATTTTACTGTACTATGTGAATCTGGGCACAATGGGTGCTACACTTATTGATTATAGACATGTCACTTAGGAGTGCCTGCCCTTGAATATCACTGTCATACAAATTTTTTCTCATGAAACTGCCAAAATAGAGAATATTCCAAACGAACAACACATTAACATAATAAAACGAAAGCAGACCTCGACATCTCATGCGAAAAACTAACCTTAAATTTTAATATATCATTTTTCGTATATATCCAGGTTTTTATTTATAAGTGGTAGTGTATAATAAAATAGAGCGCAATCTCATAAGCACGGGCATTAATGTGATGATTATACTATAGCTGTTTTACATGAATTAACTGTTAGTTAATAATGAAAATTCATACCTATTTACTTTCTTGGTATTTGTGTTTTCCCAATCTTTGTTATTATTTTCAAGTCCCGTCTGGTTGTCATTAAGCGTAACCACATATGACCCCACAGAAATCGTATTGTGCAAGCTTTTAAGGTCAAGAGTAAAATCTGAATAATTATAGATATCTCCATGCATGATGAGTTCGCACAACTTCCCGATAACTTAAAATAGTTACAGTCCCTGGTGCACAACAAATACTTGCCAATGTAAAAGGGCAGCAACAGTTGTTTGATAGTGCCATCTCAAAGGCTAATACTATTTTGGATGTGTACCATTATAGTATGTTTATGATCTGTTTCAAATCTGCACGCCTATGGAAAAACTGTCCTATTACGTTAACAGATGTGTTGGAAGAATTATTTGTTGTGATATAAATATAAGTCCCGTTTGTGTAATGTATAAAAAAATGCACCATGTTTTTCAGTGATAGAAAGATAGAAATAATACGAAAGTTGAATTAACATCTAGGAACTTAATTTTACGATGCAAAAGAACTACTTATTCCTCTCGGCACACTTCATAATTAATACTACATTGTTTATAAAAAATTTAGTGGCAAGTGTTTAACAAATAAATGAACTCTAAAATTTTGACTTTTTTTAAGGCGGAAGACTTGCATGTAATTATTATGTACCACACTATCGCTGTAACTCTGTGCACACGACATGGCAGTGTTTGTGTGTGTATTTTTGACCACTCAATATTTACATCACAGTATATACACCGTGTTCAGTTTATCAAAAATATAGAAGCCTTCATTTTCAAAACTGTGGGCATGTTCAAAAAAGTTATTATTATTGGCGTTGTCAACTGACTTTCCGACATAAATATGACGAGTAAAGTTTGCGGTGTTTACTAATACTGTACGAATGTTAAGAGTGTAAGTATTATATTGGCTTAGAAGGTATTTATCTGCATTATATCTACGTATTTATTTCCACAATATCAACAACATTTTGGTTTGGATATTCTATTTCAAAATAATATATATGCTTGAAATGGTTCTTCCTGTGCTCAAGTGTTTAGTGCCAGGATTCAAGTCGATATATCGAATTGTAAGCACAGCGATAAAATGCAGCCATGCTACTGATGTGAAAACTAAAATGTTGTTTGTGTTTGTTAGTCAACGTGATCAATGCACATAGTTGTATATGTTATTAGCACACATGTCAAGTAAATGAGATAAAATTGCATAAGACATTTAATATCGTAGAATTAACTGTTTGTAAGAGATTTCATGATGCAAAACTCTCAATATTGTGGTTTTGAAAAAATTTACATAAACGATTTTATTAAAGTTTGGTGAATACTAAAGTTATTGCAAAATTACACGAATAAATATAATTTCTCCATATTTCGCATTATTTTACGTTTCACAAATGTGTCTAGGCCTGACTTATCGGTATTGGAATATTGGTTACGTTAAATATAGGTCTCAACATAACAGACTTAAATCTTTGCAATTCATTTTGTGCAATTTGCCGGCCTTGGAACAGAGTTTTTTTGCTTAAGATTATTAAAAGTATGTATAAGTGTTAAAAAAGAAACGCATTTCAGTTTTACACCAGTTCCCGCAAAAATGTATCATACCTGATCACTATACAACAGCATACATAACATAATTAAATAAATTATGAGTTACTAAGTCACAATTTTATGAGAAATTTTAAGGTAAAGTAAACCTTACAGATACAAAAAAAATATTAATTAAGTTTTTAACATTTAAAGCCAGCTAGCTATACGTCTTACAACTATTGTACATTCACTCAGTTAAAACCAAAAAACTTTGTATTGCAAATCGTCTTCATATTGTTAGTTCATAGTGTCTCATTTGGTTTGTACATACAAATTAATTTTAAAATTATTGCACGTCAGTCTTCGTGTTACTATTACATCAAGTATTATCGCAGCTGTCTTGGAAAATTTCGAAGAAATATGTTAAATCTCTTATTGTGTCAACCACACGGTTGCTGCAAAACAACATACTATTTTTGCCAGTCTTTGAAACAGTCAGTAAGTTGATCTTCATGATGCGCCGGGAAAAGCATACAGATATAAATGCACTAAACACACAAAACAAGATTTGACACCAATGAAACTGCAAAAACATGAACAGCTGTTAAGCTAGGCTGCAAACTACCATGACAGCATCAGCCATGCACGGGTATGATGAAACAGGCAAAAATGCAGCATGGCTGAAAGCACGTTATGTAAGTTCACTTTAGCCATCTGAGACTTTCTCTCTAATACACTATTTTCTAAATCCAATTCTCAATTACTCTATATCACAAGCCACTTCCGATACTAGACGCAGCACTAACAGTTTATAATGGTTGGACCAAAAGTAGCCCACATTTTTAAAATAAGTAAATTCTGAATTAATATCATGAACCTTAACTCACAAGCACATTCCATCCTTTTATAATAACATCAATAAGAAAAATAAAATCCGTTGAAATATTTATTTACATATGGTCACAATATTATTATTTGCTCAGTTTCACAATAAACTAGCTTGTGCTGTCTAATAACAAACTAACAAAAAAATTAAAAAAAACCTTTCTTGACATGATTTGGCTACAAGAAATGTGGTCAGTCAAAATCAATCCTGTCTGAAAGAAAATTTTTTTTTTTTCAGAACAAACATTTAGCAGGAACATAAAGGTACAATTTTATTGGTTTCTTCTACATTAAAACAGTTAAAAAATAATCATCAATTTCGTCCCAAAATGAACTCTAAAGCAAAATGTTATGCAAAATAAAATATAATAAGAACCATTTTATTTTCGTCCCAAAATGAACTTTGAAGCAAAGTTCAATACAGAATAAAATTCTAAATTTTACTATGCAAGATGTCTTCATGGCAAAACAATACTTTATTTAGCAAGAGAATGGCAGAACCTCATTTTCCTTCCCTCCCCTATTTCTTAAGCTACATCTGTCCTATCCACTAATCTCTGTGAATATTTTGTACAGATACAAAGTTTGCGGGTTAATTTTTGTGATTAGGAAAGTGCCAGTAATTTTTTTTTAATAAGTAAAAGAAGGAACTATTCCAATATCCTCATCAATACCTCCGATATCCACACAGATATGATGTGACTTAACTGAATACTGAATATATAAGCTGATGCCCAATACTAGGTGTTGGTAACAAAAAAGCCCTAAGTTAAAAGAAAATCCTAAATAATAGTGATGGGTCGTTCGAAATTAACTGATCATTGAGTGATTAAAATTTTCGATTCGTTCGCTACGAAAGTAATCGATTATTTTGGGTCACTGATTCAGAAACATAACATGAGCCGAAGAAGGAACGTTTAAGGAGGAGACGATATAAATATCAGAAAATCAGATTCGTTCCTAAAAAGAATTGGGAGTCATCCAAGATTGTACAAAATGCGGGAAGAGGGGGAGAAAGCCTTCATAACAAGCACGGTGTTACTACTCTCTCTCTCTCTCTCTCTCTCTTTCTCTCTCTATATTTGTAGATACCACCTGCAAGCATATCGTGTTGTAACCCAATACTTGCCAATGCCGAGTAGTAGTATATAATTTCTTAGTTCACCAAATCTTCCGTGAATATAAAATAAAATTCGTTTTACTATTGTAATAACTAAAAGAATAACATAGAAAGACAACGCAGGTGCCAAAAAAAAGACGAAAGGATGAAGCACAGATTAAGAATACCCGAAATGGAGAGAGATTGAAGACTCAATAAAGAACGGCAGTACATAAGAACGAAAAGAACATAATGAACGATTACTTTGAAAGAATCATTTCACTCAACTGATCCGATCGAATCGATTCGTCTATCTGAAATGTTCTGCCCATCACTACTAAATAATTGCCAAAAAATTACCCGGTTAGTGATGACTTGTAATGGGCGACTATAACTCGCCAAGTTTTAAAAATCTAAGTTAACTAATTACATCACAGCTTAAGAACTGTACATCAAAATTACAAGGGATGGGACGATTCCAAAATTTTTGATTCCGATATCCAAATATCAATTGCTTGAAAAAAGATTTGATTCTCAATACCCGAATATCATAAACTGAATCATATAAACCTGCGTCTGATTATTTTACAATACATGAACTAATTTGCAAAAATTTTATCATTCACGCTGGTACCATCCATACAGTTTCCAATGAGGCCACGTAACTTAATGAATCTCAAGTTGTTACATAAAACTCTAAATGAAGTAAAAGTAAGTTGTACACTTTTCAAGTGACAAGGAGGACTTATTTTGGTAAATAAATCCTTCCATGTGATCAGAACAGCTCTTGCATATGAACTTTACATAATGGAAACTGGTATGCTGCTCAGGCAAGAGCTCACATATTAGAAAGAGAAGCCCTGGCTGTTAAAATGGAGGCTACTGTATAGCTTCCTCTACACAAAAATGTTCTTTTGCAACAACTAGGACATCAGTCACACTTATTAAAATAAATAACTATGCCTAATTTTAATATTCATTCCTTTATCTAACTCGAATTTAAAAGAAAAATTGCATACTTGGTTTGGAAATCTATAAATCACCAACTTTTCCTCGCTTCGAAAGCATTGTCCTGGTAGATCTGTAGGTATGAAAGGTATTTGTAAATAAATGTTTTGGCTGGTAACAGGATTTTTAATCATACACAACATGAAACTGCATAATATGAGTAGCACTTAAGTTCATTGGAATCCCATTTTTACAATCTACGACTTAAGACTGAATTATGATCTACATCTTGAGTACTTCCTTTGGTCCCATATAATATTTCAACAGCAAATATTCCCTTTTTATAGTATCTTGTATTTTGCATCTTTTTCCTACATATTCCGTAACAGAGCATGAGTATACTGCTTAAACCTTGTAGAATGCTCAAATTTTACCTTTCATGACACTTAACTTAACATTAATCAAGATTATTCCAACAGTTCACACAACTGAAAGAAACTGAAAAATATGTCACAAAATGGAAATACTGAAGACAATTTTTATATATGTGAATTTTGTTGGTGCCTCTCGACCAAACAATTTTAATAATATATACTGTTATTGTAAATAGTGGGTTACATTATTAATATAATTTACGTAGTTTTTAAACAATTCTTGAAGAGGAGCAAAATGTGGATATTTATGCAGCGTAACGTTTTAACCAAAGTATAAGTAGAGATTTAGTAGAAACTAAATAATTTAGAATCTGAGAATGAGTGTTAAAGAGTGGCATATGTTGCTATTTCCATGATTAATAAAGATTATAAAATGGTCACACTCTACAACTTAACAGCGAATTGCCAAATTGGTTAGTTTGAAAACACTGTAACTCTCTGATTGGTCGGTTGGTGGTAAAATGTTAAATATTGTCAACTTTCTACATGACCAACTGCCAACACCAACACCCACACCAACAACAAAGACCAACAACCAACCACCAACCGCCTATTGTGTCATTTCACACTTACTACCCTGTAATTCAACTGCTACCAACACCAACCACCAACAACCACCAACAACCACCAACAACCACCAACACCAACCACCAACAACAACCACCAACACCAACCACCAACAACAATCACCAACACCTACTACCAACCACCAACAAAAACCACCAGCACCAACTACCAACCACCAACATCATATAGTGCCATCTCACACATACTGCCCTGTTATTCAACTGCCACCAACACCAACCACCAACAACAACCACCAACACCAACTACCAACCACCAACTGCCTATTGTGCCATCTCACACCTACTGCCCTGTACTTCAACTGCTACCAACACCAACTACCACCAACAACCACCAACACCAACAACCAACAACAACCACCAACACCAACAACAACCACCAACACCAACTACCTACCACTAACACCAACTACCTACCACTAACACCAACTATCAACCACCAACCGCCTATTGTGTCATCTCACACATACTGCCCTGTACTTCAACTTCTTCCAACACCAACCACCAAGAACAACCACCAACACCAATGCATTTTGTGCCAGGGGCTTAATTCCATTATGGAATCGTCATGTTCCAAAACAAGTGAAAAACAAAATGATTCAAAGTGAACCACATAAAATCAGAATTTATCAATTACACGTTACGCAACTCTATCGAAAAATTTTCAAAATCCTGCACGTGCATACGATTTTATACAGTTCCTTTCGAACATAATGAGAATTTGTAGGATTAATTTGGGCAATATAAACTGCTTGCTTACATGATAAAACCTAACCATTATTTACAGCGAATAGCTAGTTCATCCATAAAACTTCTCACCTTGAATTGGTGTGTGTATCCTGACGTAACCAAAAACCATAACATTCCTAAAAAATTGCACTGCATTTACAAAGAATCTCTGAACTAGTGTATTCCTCTTCCTAGCGTTATATAAAAACAGCAGTAAGTGGTAATAAAACTTAATGTGTGTGTGTAAAGTCAGTTACTGCTTGCGATATCCCAGGTATGGTGACGTTACACATCTAAATGCATTGCACAGAAAAAAAACACAAGCAGTGCTGCAATGTGTTGGTTTGTTTACGATATTGTTTCACCTGTCTGGAACACGATGTGCATCTACCTGCAGCATCTCACGTAGTGCAACATACTGCAACAAGCAGTCTCCATATGCCACTCACAATTTGCTTCTGAATAACTAAAGTACTAACTTAAACACTTTAGACTCACTCATTTTTCACGAAGCTAGCGTAGTAAGCTGTTGTGCAAAAATAAAACTTTAAAACTAACTGAGATAACGTTAATGAATATTCATGCAAACATTGTAGTTGTGCCCAATTCGCCAGCTATCAGGTTTCAGTTACAGCAAATTTAATGTTTTACATGAGTGAAATTATATTAAGTATTAGGTTACTAGTACGTTTGCGACATTTCATGCACACTTAGTGGCTGACACTGATTACAAGCTTTAACATTTGTCAATGTACCTAAATGTAAATTAATTTCAGCAATATGTGTGTTATGCAAGATTTAAATCTGCGAGTGTACTTATAAACATAGTAGCAGTAATTGACCAGTTCATCTCTATGATGAAGACCCAGACAGATCAGGGCACACAATGCTAAAATACTGTAATTTACAACATCGGACCATGATCCCCTCAAAAATTCTTAATTTGTGCTGAAACACTGGGATTAAAAACGTTAGGTGGATTTTGGTCCCTGGCACCCAGTGCTTGTACACGCACTATGAGGTTGACTCAACAGCTACAACCCATTTAAACTAGCCTCATTCACATTCATGATTTATTTATGAACTAATTAAAGGCGCAATTAAGGCATGGTCGTATTATCTTACACTGGACACATTACAAATTTACTTTCACTTGCTAGAAATTCATACATAGATATTACATGTACGATGCATATGAAATCTGGGATTCTGTATTCCATGCAGTTCAGAGGATACAAATGTGAAACTAAATCTATCTGTGCAGACTAGGATTAAGTTCAAATAACTCTTGTTGTGTGGTTGTACACGATATGCTTTAAAACATTTGGTATATAGGTGCTTCTAAACAAGTCAATGTGGACTAACAGTAGCCATTTTTACTGTGCACGTGTCATTAAAGAAATTGTCTTCTGGCCTCTCAAATCTAGAAACGAAGTAGCATGGCACAAAGAATTCTTAATGCAAATGAAGGTAATGGCAGGAATTTATAATAACTCACAGTAAATAGGTGTACCACAAGGGCTTAATATTGAGCTAAGACTGAAACAAAAACAAGATTCATTGCATTACATTCCTAGTTTTAATTATGATCTTGGACAGTTTTACTTGAGCAGCACATGACCAGTAAAGGTGGCCACCATCTATTGACATACACTTTTGCTGTCCCAGACTATTTGATTTAAGCATGTGTGTCTGTTATTAAAGTTTCTTATTTTTTTGTATACAAAGTTTACATTAGCCGTATTTTAAAGGTTACTGAATAAAGTATATCATTCAAGTATATTACTTATCTAATAAGTGAGAATAAAATAATCTTAATAATAATAAATTACAGTGGATAACTCAAAAACAAGGAAATGCACTATTTTACTTTATCGCTTGGAGGATACAACCTTGCTTTACATTAATCCAAATACAGTATATGCATTTCATTCCATCAAAACTATGTTGTCATTACAGATTACACATAATAATCACATGGACAAACCTGTAAGAAAATTTCATAAAGCACTTACGTTCTAGGTTTAAAAATAATTTAAATAAAATTTAAAAGAAATGCACGATAAACAGGGCGAGTATAAAAGAATGCCCCAATTAGAAAGGTATATACACTGAAGAGCCAAAAAACTGGTATAGGCATGCGAATGCAAATAACAGAGTTATGGTACCAATCAGAGTAACGCGATGCGGTCGGCAGCTAGATCGGTTACTGCTGCTACAATTGCAGGTTATCAAGATTTAAGTGCATTTCAACAGGTGTTTAGTCGGCACACGAGAGATGGGTCATACCATCTCCGTGGTAGCGATAACATGCGACACTCCACACGTCGAGAGGTGCTACCGAGTGGCTCTAGGAACACTCTTCTGACGTTAGACACTTCCATTGTCCACCTAAATCACTAGACATGAACATTATTGATCATATCTGGGATGCCTTGCAACGTACTGTACAGAATATATCTGCATCGCCTCCCACTCCTATGGATGTATTGACTGCCCTGCAGGATTCATGATGTAAATTGCCTCGTGCATATCTTCAGACATAAGTAGAGTCCATGCTACGTCGTCTTGCGGCACTTCTGCGTGCTCGCGAGGCCCTACACGATATTACACAAAATTAGGCAGGTGACCCGGTTTTTTTGGCTCCTCAGTGTAATATCAAAACTAAACAAACTACAACCTTGATTGACCAATCAAATAAACCATGCAAACCATGAAGTTTGTTTACCATACGTTCATAAATGTTCAATGAGACCACCATGAGCTGCCCGAACGACAGCTACTTGATAATAAAACTCGTTCCACGCTGAAATCTTGGTGACTGTTCGACGTTTGTTCAGGAAAGACGGAGTGAGGTGGCACAGTATTAAACCACTTGGCTCTCATTCTGGAGGACCCAGGTTGGATTCCCTATCCGGCTATCCTGACTTCGTTTTTCTCGTGGTTTCCCGAGATCACGCTAGGAGAATGCTGGGATGGTTCCGTACTGCCCGCCATGGCCCTGTTATTGCTTCTCTGAGCAACTTGCTCCGTCTGTAATGAATCACCTCGCTCTCGATAATACGTTAAGCGTTACCTATTGTCTGTTTACGCTTTCTTCCCATTTCTGAATCAAACCTGTTAAAAATTGCCTCGTGCATGTCGTGTTTGGTTGTCTCCTAAGTACGTCATTAATCACAAGCATTTTATACTTCTGTTAACGAAAAATAAATTATATTTGGTTAAAGTGAACTTTTACTTATATTTCACCTGTAATTTATTATATTTAATAAGGGAGAAAATGTGTGTGTTGGTTGCAATACATTATTAAAGTGAGTGCTCACAATGTGGTTCGTTGCCTCTCTTGTGTAATTTTGTAGACCTGGTTAAACGTTGTTTGCATGAGGCAGAGGAATAGCATGATAGTAGAATGTGAACAGGGCTTCAAAAAAGTTATAAATAACCGTGAATGGACTGTAACTACCTACCTTGTTCAGTAAAGCGTGAAATGCGCAGTGAAGTTAGCAACTGTGCATTGTCGCATTTATATATTTGCAGTCTGGCATATGGCAAATTCCCTTTACTATATAGTATAGTTTAGGAAGTTTACTGAATAATTTGGTAAAGCTTTGTAGTATTGCGAATAATATCTACATAAAGAACAAAACAAATGCAGCCCAGTTACAAGCAAATTCCACGTCCCATATCGGCACAACTTAATGAAGTAAATTTGTTTCCATTATAATGATAAAAGTATAACAACTCCTGCATGTCATCAAACCTGCAATATTATATATTCATTTTTATTGGCCACTTCTCTGAGATTGTATGTATTCATGTAAATAGTCTGAAAATACTCATCGTAAATATTCGATATGAAAGAGATTCAGAGCAATAAAAATATGAACGAAGAAGAACCTAATTTAAAGCCAATCTTGGCAATTATTATAAATATGTGACTGGCTAATATTTCATAAATAAGTACGAACGTGTGGCACGAATATCCGTGTTTCTTTGGAAGAAATTGGCCAACCTAAGGTCAAATATTAAATAACATCAATCATGTTTACTCTCAATTTAAGTTATTTTAATTGTAATGTCTATAATTAAGAACGTCATAGTCTTGTGGTATTAGGTATTAATTATGTAATTGTAACTTAGCGAAGCTGTCTTTCCCTGAGCGACTGTGTGCCAATTTCAAACATTCAGCACTCTGGTACGCCTCTTCTAAATGATCAAGTTACAGAGAGTTGTCTTCTAACACAAGCGGTAGACATGAAATTTTTTTTTTTACCATTTACCAGGTACGGAAAATCTGTTAAGTGTAGCCACATAATGGGCAAATATAGAGAATTTGAATGGCGTGGCTGTTCTTTAGATGCTGGTGTACCCATTTACTTATTAGATGCACGGTACAATGCACAGTATTTTTTTCTGCGTATTACAAATAATTCCCCTGGAAACTAGTTTGCCAAAAATCACCTTATATCACAAGAAATAAAAAAATATCGCACATTTACGAAACGCTGTTTTATGAAACATAGTGAGTGAGAGAAGGATTTTGGCAGCTCTCCACTGCGAGGTCATATAGGTGGAGCGAGGTGAGAAAGGAGCAGCGCCGGAATGTAAGGGCCTGGGAAACGGGAGATCCCCGAGAAAACTCACCAACCAGCGGTATTGTCCAGCACGATTCCCACGTGCAAAAATCCGGGAGCTACCCCACCGGGAATCGAACCCGGTTTGCCTTGGCAAGAGGCGAGTACTTTAACCACTACACCATAATGAAGCAGGCAAGAGTGTTATCTCCATGTTTATAGTACACATGAAAACTACAGTAGTTTCCTGTGGTTTTACACATTTTACGTTACACATTTGGTTGGTTAGAAATATTAGGTAGTCAGGGTTTCTTGTGAAATTGACCGTAATTTATTTGTAGTACAACAAAAATAATCTTGGCAAATAGCTTTCAAAGAATTTTTTTGCAAAAAATACAGTAATTTAGCTACCGTGCGGAACAGGTACCGCGTATTATTAGCTACTGAGTGCTGTTAAGTTTTCCTGATTGGTTGGGCTGCCGGTTGGCAAGTCAGATACCTGTCTCAAATTGGCAAACGGCGTTGTTGCATGTTGCTGCTCAGCGGCCCCATTTTACTGGCGTTTAAGGCTGTAACTTTCGTTTGAATGGACAGTTTAATCTGCACATGTAACAATTTAAGATCTACGTTCGAGAGCAGCTCCAGTTTTACTACTTTTGAAAAATTTTTCGTCTTCGAAGCCAGAACTTGCACGGATAAGTCCCACATTTTTTGGTATTATTTGAAGGAACTTATGAAACACTTAAACCCATAAAGAGTAATTTTTTTTAACTAGAAAATTTATTTTTATTGTAACCACTCAAAAGGAAGCCACTAAAGGTAAATCATTGTACACAATATAGGACACTCGAATAGGGGAAATCTACTCAACACTCTACTAACATTTGACCTGTCAATAAAGAAAGTGGAACGGCATACCATTCTGCCCGTGGTCGTATTGACCAATCGGATGGTAGTAAATGTGGCTAAAGAGACCACCAGATCCTGCGTTCCTACACTGGTACATATGGGCGACTCACATCTAAAATTTCTTGAATGCTAGTAAACGTGTGTAGATATCAAAGTCTTATATATTATGTGGTTCGGTGGAAAATACGTACATTCCGTTTGTGGTTACTCACAGCTTTCCTGAAGCGCTGCAAAAAGTTCTACTTCCAGGCGGTTTCTCCGCCTTATGCAAGCATTGCTTTTTTAAGTATAGTAATTTTCACCAAGACAATGCACTGCATTCGTGCGCACTTAATTTAATATAATTTTTCGTGAGAACTAATTCTTACTAGACATTATCAATACAACAATTTCTTTCTTCTTTATTTTATTCAAAATAAGTATTTAAAAATATTATCATATAAAGTAAAATATAAGTAGAATTTTTATTTAATAAAAAAATATTTATTTTTACATTGGTAGAAGAATAAAAATGTGTAATACATTATTTATTAAGGCTACAAACAGACACGTCAGACATGGGGTGATTTTTCAAATGTTTGATTAAAATAGTGTCAAGACACTGCGAACAGAACATACCACCAATTTTAGAGTGAAGAGTGATGATACATGGGCGACTATTAACATCGAGATCTTGAGAGCCGATAGGGTGCAGCAAGATGAGTATGGAGCAGCACTGGAAAGGCGAGGGCGGGGAAAACGGGAGATCCCCGAGGAAACCCGTCGACCAGCGGCATCGTCCGGCACGAATACCACGTGTGAAAATCCGGGGGCGGCCGTGCTGGGAATCGAACCCGGTTCGCCTTGTTGGGAAGCGAGCAGTCTAACCACTCAACCAACGCGGGATTACGCAAACGGTTGTTCTCACCTGTAAGGAGAGACGAGCGAGTCTAAAAAAAAACCGGCAGCTGAGTGTCTGGGATGTGAGATCATCAATGTGAGCGTGACGTCATCGCCTGAGAACTGTTACCTGCCGCTGTCCTCCTGGGCCGGAGCGTGAGAAGGACGAGTTCGCCGGGGAGTTCGCGGGGAAGAATGAAGGCAGCGCTGGAGAGTAATGGCAGCGGTGGCCGGGCGAAATAAAGGACGCTCCTTAACCTCGCCTCGGATTCTGAAAGTGGCGGTCTCGGCCGCCCCAGATCGTCGTCTGCGAAATGTCAAGGGAGCATCGGCCCACGTTGCTACACACACGTTTAAGATGGGGGAGGGGGGGGGGAGTGGCCCTTGCTTGCTTGCTGAGGGCAACCCGGGCATATCGCTCTCTGCGGAGTGCAGGGCTTTGAGTAGCTCCAGCCCACCTGGAGCTTTTGTCCGAGCGTTTGAAGACGTGAAGCGCGGGAGCGATAAGGGCGACACTGCCACGCGCATCGCGTGCGCCATCGCCGCTAAGCGCAAGGCTCTGAACTGGCGTGCAGTGTTCTCGTCGTGCTGCGTGTACCTATGGGACTTTCAGTGGTAAACCTATTATTTTATTGGTGAGAAGTCTGTAGGAAGGCTCAGTGCAGGGCCCTTGAGTAGTTTTGTTTGTAATGCGTGTCATTTTGAAAGATGTTAACAGCCCTCGTCCGAAATGCATGTTCCTTTCGTATATCAGCACATTGGAGACACGTGTAACAGTTTCGTAAAAAAAAAAAAATATATATTTTTCTAAAATCTTTGAACGCAGTTCAAGGGCAAGGAAGTCGGGAGTCTTAAGGTTCCCGCCAGCCTACATCGTTTTTTTCTCCTTTCTAGGCCGAGAAGCGCAAGGGCTATAAGGGCTACACTGGCACGCGCTACAAGAGAGGCATCGCCACTACGCGCAGTGCTCTGAACTGGCGTGCAGTAATCTTGTAGAGCTTTGTGTACCTATGGGACTTCCAACTGCGACCCTGTTATTTTATTGATTAAATGTTGTAGCAGAATTCAATACATGCTCCTATCTAAGTTTGTCTCGTGTCCGGCTAGTACGTTTTAAGGCACGGCAGTCTGAAAAACTATGTTGCAGAACTCGAAAATATTGTTCACGGCATGCGTGGTAACTTTGAAGTAACATTCTGTCTTCGACTGGTGTATGACGTCTTTTCGTAGGTAAACATACTGAAGGCCCGTTTAGTAGTTTCGTAAAAAAAAAAAAGGAATTCAATCACCCTGCAACGCAGTTCAAGCACCAGGCAGACGGAACCCTTAACTACGAGGTCTTGAGAGCCAATGAGAGTGAAGCGAGGTGAGTATGGAGCGGCGTAGGAATTCAAGGGCGGTGGAAACGCATAAGTGTGCTTAGACATTTTATTTGTGTGGGGAAGGGATAAATCTTATTTAAAATGAAATAACAATGTATATTATATACACCCACCTTCATAAAATATATACACACATACACATAAAAACAGACACCACCCTACAGATGTTCCCACAAAATAATCACTGGTTTTTAATTTCTGAGACCACGTAAATAGTGAAAAAAACACACACAAACTATAAAGCTGTTTTACACTACTGACAAATCTATATCTGAAGGGGAGGGGAATGTTAGTGTTCGACAACGTAGCCACAGCCATCCTGAACCCAACTCAGGCATCTGCAGAATTTGTACATTTAGCATTCCTGTTGGTGCAAACAGAAGCCCTGCAACGATAGGATGGGTGTGTTTTCATAATTCAGGATTGGTGAAGAGAAAATATAAGGGCAGAAATGTCATTGCGTTGAGCTTTCTGGCCGTCATTCTCACGCCCTTGTTTTAAGTTTGGTTGCACTTGTGTACGACAGCGTCACGCGGACGATACAAACGCAATGTCAGAATTTCCTGACTGCATGGCTATGCTACATTAGATAAAGGGGAAGGGGGCAGGACAGAGCCCATCTGAACCATCCTGTAGGATGGTCAGGAGATCACCATAACACCCTCGCCCGAAAAGTGTGGAGTATAACATTTTGAAATTAGGTTTGAATAGCAAAAATAAGTCATGAAAAAAAAATTGTAGCTGAAAAAAATTACTTTTATAGTTAAAATATTTTGAACATTATAATTAATTTTATTACATTAAGTAAGATACATTATTATAAGCATCATGTCTGATGAAGGGTATTTTTTCCCTTCAAATATCTGCTTTTTTAAACATTCAAAATGTAAACAATCTAAAATTTTTAATAAAAAAAATATTTATTATGTAAATTTTTTAAACAGTCAAATAAGTAAATTATAGCAAAACTAGTCGCCGTGTTACGAAGTATATGCTTTTTTTTTTCTTGAAAATGCCACTTATATTGCATTTTATGAAAAGTTTGGCTTTGTCTGTACTACTTTTTAGTACTTTCTAATGAACTCTGCATATTGTCTAGTGGGGTGCAGTGCTCCGTTAGAAACCACTTTTCTTACACCTTAAAATGTCTGCATATTCGAAATAAAATAAATATTGTACGACGTTACATTTAATAGCATACACAATACACAAGGACATGTTAATAAGATACTGAAAGCATCTGGCAGATCGGCAGTGTTCTGGTTTACAGTACCTGTTACAAGTGGTTGTAAGGTACAAAGTAAGAGGTTGGTACTCTGTGACCCACCTCTATTGCACAGCTCTAAGCTGCCCTGGGTTGAGCCACATTGACTTGTTGGGGAGCGATCCCTGCCCCTGGCCTTTCCCCTTCGACGACATCGCAAAACCTGTCCCTGCTGCGATGACAGGTTACCCGCGAGGCTGCCTTATGTTTAGAAGCGAGCCGCCTGATAGCTGGCGTCTCATATATGCAATTACCACACATGGCTGTGCCTGCAACATCTCCCCCATCTCTGTCTTTCTCCGCCTCTCTTCCCGTCTCTTCACCTTGTCTTCGTCGAAGGTCTGATCGCTTGATCGGTACTTTGATGCTCTGAAGCTGAAATAGCTAAAACATGTCATGCCAGCTCACAATCACACCCAGACTCTTAAACTAACAGTTATGCGAGTTTCAGTAAGTAAATAAAAAAGTTTATTCATTAAGCTCAGATAGGCAATTAAAAAAATTATAGTTAATGCTGTAAATAGCTCAGAGCTTTGTAAAATTCCTAACTTCGTACAATGTAAGCTATTTTTATAGCTTAACATCTAGTCTACCGAGATTTTTACATGGTCAATCAAACAGGGAAGGAAAATTATTTGGTCATGGCCTCTTTTAAGGAACTACCACGTTGTTTGTCGGGATATAGTTTGAAAAATAATGGTAAATTGGAGTTACGATCTGTGGAACGAGGATTGAAGTAGGGTTCTCTCGCTCAGTAAGTAATAAAATACGAATTAAATTAATTACCGTGACATTGTGGCTCTTCCGTCGTATAACAGAAACAACTGACCGAAATATACCACATTGCGAAATGAAAATGCGAAATATTCATAACACTTTGCATAACTGTAAAAATAAATAAACATCTTTACTTTAAAAAAAAGTTGAGCAAACTGTGTCCAATTATTTACCTGGGTTGCAAAATAAATCCAAANGGGGGGGGGGGGGGAAACCTACAAATCCAATGTTATGGCTATTTATTTCCATATACTAAATGCTATTAACTGTGCCATAAAACGCCCTTACTCAACTCAAAATAGCCCAAGCAAGAATCATATGGAAGTACATCTCCTAAGATACTGTCTTTTTCCGTTAGACTTTTGTGGTTACCTATTGTCAGTATACAAATTATCAATTAATTATGTCAGTGATTTAGGGTTTACTTCGTTACGTTAATTTAAATTAAAAGAAATAGCTCTTCTCATACAGGATGTATCTAAACTATTGTAACATACACTTCGGGAGGTGATAACTGCCCCCCCCCCTTCCCAAGAATGCATTACGACACAAGAGATAACGTCGTTTTTGAAATTGTAGGTCAGGGGCGAAATTAGTTCTAGCATGACGTGTAGAGTACAGGAGTGAAGAGACAGTTCCGCGAGCGGAGTGTAGCGAGTAGTGAAGGAAGCAACAGCGGCGTTGCCACGCATGCATCAGCTGGTCATGGTGGACACTGCGAGCATCGCCTGTGACGTGGCCAGTCTACGTTCGGTAACTCAATAACAACTCGTTGTAGGGCGTTTGTCCATAGCAACACATTTGCTGGTTTTGATTCCAGGCATCACCTCCTGAAGTTTGTTACAATAGTTTAAATACACCATTTAAAAAACAAATAAACATAATCTTCAAAAAATCATTTACGTATATGTCAAATATTTTTCAAGTGATTAGTTTGTACGTGATAATACTAAGAAACTCGTTACATCCTTCCCGGAGAGGTTTGGGTGGCTCTTAGGACCAAGAACTTAAGAGCAGCTGAGAATGAAGCGAAGTATGGGACAGAGCCGAAACGTATGGTTCGGGGAAGCGGGAAGTCGTCGAGAAAAGCCAGCCGAGTAGCAGCATTGTGTGGCATGGGCTCGCAGGGCATTGAGCCGGGTTCGCCTTGGAGGGAGGCGATTGGTCTAGCCTCTACGTGAACCGCTGCTGCGATGTAGTAATCGATAAGATCACCGGTTTTTCGCGAAAAGATTCCACGACTGGTTGTACTCCAAAACATTTTATTTCATGACCAAAATCATGGTTGAATGGTTTTGACTCGCACGCGTCTTTAAGGGTAGATCAACCAATCAACGACGTTCAGTGTCAGGGTAACTTTATTCGGTTTAGCTTAGTCAAACAGGCACGAGTGGAATGATTATGAGTCGAGGGCATCAGCGACAGGCGTAAAAGCTAGACGAAGGCCGGCCACCATCTTGGATCCATTTTATCTTGTCCTGTCATCTTTCCCCAAAAATAAAAATAAAAAACACCAAAAAAAATTCAAAAAAACCCAAAAATTGCAAAATTATAAAAATTTTTTTTTTTTAATTTTGAAAGTTCAATTTCCGGTGGTCCCCCCTCACCTACCAAACAACCATACTCATTCCGCCATCATGGTAGGTGCTTTCCGCCTACTTGGTAGGCGTCACAACAACGATCCGCTAGATTGGCCGGTGTGGTCCGCCACCTTGGTAAAAGCAGCTGTGCAGCCGTCCGCCATTTTGGTCAGTGCAGTCCACCATATTGGTAGGCATCACATACAACGTCCGCCATCTTGTTTTTTCGTTTGTAATTATTTTATACATTACTGGAGTTTGTCTCTCACCTATGCTCGACCGCCATCTTGTTTTTTGTTTGTCATTTGTTTTACATTTTTGGTGCGCTCCCTTGCACCGGGCCCAGCAGACGACTGACCCCCATCATCCCCTCCAATGTTTCTCAATGACTAATTACTCACAATCGCTCCACTTCCACCCCTGATTATCAATGGCTAATTGCCCACCTCCTTCCAATATATTTAACTGCTACGCCAATGTTTATAATTGGCTGATTACTCGGGTGTTTTCGAAAACCTTCATTCCGACCAATGGGCGGACTGATTAAATTGCGAGGGTGGTTTATTTTTATCCCCTTAAAAATTATTTATAAAATGCAACCCAAGCCACCTCGGGAAAAAGTCACTGTTCTCGCTCTTATAAATGTACGTTTGTTGTCCGAGCGGCCATAATATCCTTTCGGTCTTTTTCTTACTTAGTACCATGGACAAATGGGACGGGTTACCGTACCAGTCGAAAGAATTTCTCTTGGTCTACGCACATTACGAAATTTCGACCGTATTCAGGTATTTGCCGGCCTAACTGCACTAGGACGAAGACATGCGGGAGTGGCTCCTGTGCAAAGATTGTTTCGAGAGCTGCACCACCTCAGTTCGAGACATGCCGCAACGCAGGAGTCGGTGAAAAGCACACCGAGCAGCCCTCGCGACATCTGCGCCCGTCGAAGACGATGTCCCCGTATACGACGCCCTCTCCGTAGAAGACAACATCACGGGCAAGTTATCTACTTGCAAGCTGTAACGGTGGAAGATGCTCCTCTTCCAGATATTTAATGGCAAGCACTTACCCGGCGAGGAAACCAAACCGGAACACAGGCCCCTGATGTGTATGAACATCAATAAAGTTTTAAATGATTTTGTAAAAAAATTTTGAAACTAGGTGTGTGCATGGTAATTTAAAGTTTGTTTATATAACAAAAAATCGTATGAAATGTTTTGCAGCAGCCAAGGTTTTCGCTCATTGGACTCGTCACCATCAGACAGATTGCCATCTCGTACAATGACGAAAACGAGAAAAACCAATCTTTTTCTCTTTTTGACCGCCGTGTCCATGGAAGCACCTCGACCGCACCATGCAACAGGCGTATCGCCTTCAGACGTATGAAACGCACAGACTAAGGTGGGACGAGGGAAATATTCCATACGAGGAAATTGTGGCAATGCTGGACTCTTGTCAATATTCCAATTTACCCTGTGTTTGTGTTTGGAAGAAACCAGAGAATCGGTGATTCGTAATACGTGCCCCATCGGATCGAACATTGTAGACCTTCACAAGCATTGATGCTGCCCGCCGTTTTGACAGTTCGTCGAGACGTATGCCACAAAACTTCACGAGTGCTAAAATAAAAGATATAACTTTGCTCCATGCAACTCCAAAACCCTAAGACTGTGGAGTTATGATAACCCGTGAAACATTAAAAAAAACTACAAGGAACCCATGGTTAATTAAAAATAATATTATTTGTGTAATGCTCTCCAAGGCTCAGATAATAAATATGTATAAATAAGTATTCCTTGTATTATGCAGAAGAATTATAATATTGTGATGTGCATACATAACAAAACGTATTTAAAAAGGTATAAATTTATATTTTACCTAGAGTTATTTCCTGCTCACATAATAAAAAAACTCTGATGGTAAAGGAAATTTTTTAGTAAATCTGTTTTGTTATAAGTTAAAGTAAAAAATATTCAATGAAACTCTAGGTGTTACTAAAATAACGTACGATATATGTTACGTATATGAATACAATTATAAATTAAAATAAATAAATTAAATATTAGAGGGAATAAAACACTTTGCAAATAAAAGTGGCCTCAAAAATTAACTATAGACGTGCCATGTAACGGCTGCAGAGATGAGCGGAAGTAAGGTTGGCACTGCACGCAGTATTCACGAGTTGGCAGGCGTCAGTAGGACGGTACCCTTCCTGCTGAACACACAGCAGCCGGCCAGGCCACCTGGGAATGAAGGCGGTCAGCTCGCTCGCCTACAGAAGGCATCTTCACGCTAGCTAACAAGGTTTCGAATATTTCGCATGTGAAATATAAATTCTAGAATAAACATTAATATTACAACAGAGAGAAACTGCATATTTATATGGCATGTAAAATTTTAATAAGGTGCAAAAATAATTTACAAATGCGTGTCTATTTTATTATACAAACTTTAATACGCCAGAAAAAAAGAAACACAGTGTTGTCTTTAACCCATTCGAAAATAGACACAAGAGCACACTGGCAGGAGGGTCAAGGTTCGAAAATGTAGAAAAATATTCACGTTTCCCTACTGATGCAGAAAAACATACATGTTAGCATACAGATTTATAAAAAACAGACATAACCAACTAATGGGGCAAACAAAAAATACTGATGAAAAAAATTATACCTGTTGCCATACTTATTAGTGAAAAAAAGACAAAATATTCCTTAAAAAATAAAACTCCATCACATATATTCCGAACACATTTAAAACAAAATTAAATCCAGCACACTGAGGAAATATGATGTATAGAAATCTTCGAACCATCCATTCATAATCAACTCCACGTTAATTAAAAAAGGGATGAAATATTCCGCATGCAAAACATAAATTATACAATAGATATTTATCATGTCATTCACATAAAATGTAAAACAACAAACATGAAATTTTTTTTTTTTATAATCTCGATTGTACACTCAAAAAAAAAAAAACATACGCCAAGTTAAGGATATATATGTATGAAGTGCTTCATAGTTTTACTACAACTTTATACATTTGGAGAAATATAATCGCACCCAAGCGTGCATACATAACAGCCTGCAGGCATCGGGATGGAAATAGAGATAGAATGAAGGAACGAGCTTCTCAGCACTCAGCACACATGTGACTATTTATTATATTAAGAACTATCTTACCTGGCCACGCGTCGCTGTGGCATAAAATATTTTGGTTCTATTCATTTCTGCGAAATTAATAGAAAGAAGTATATGTATTTTCAAAATCTTTATTATTGAAGTACTTGTTTGTATACAATGCTTTTAGTTTTACCATCTTCCGCACGTATGAATAATTTGGATGGTTTTCCTACTCTAGAACACGATACATACAATTGGCCGTGCGAAAAATATTCTGCTTCTAAATCTAAATGTTCAAACAGACAGCTGTCAACAAAGGCACTTCCTGACGCGAATGCATGGTCAAAATTAGTTTTTTGCAGATTTTAGTACTTTTGCAGGTAATGCAGATAAAAAAGAAATGTTAACAAACACTCGTGGGAACGAAAGGAAGGTTTATAAAAAAACAGAATGAAAGTAGGTTAATTTTTTCGGGAGTTATACAAGCCCGAACAAACGGACACAACATTTGTTTATATATATATATATATATATATATATATATATATATAGATTGTATGTTTACATTATATGAAACGTTGACCAGGATATTTAGGCAATCCAGGAGAAATCATATTTGGAGTGTCCCAGCCACGCACCTGCACGCCACCATTAAGTCGTTTCAGATCCTTCTCCACCAAATACAAGTCCGGAAACTGTGTAGCCCAGATCTCTTCAGTGTAATATATGCCAATGATGTGTTCGCCACGTAGGACCTCAAGGTAATACATGCGTGGGTACGAGTGCCGTATACGCACCACCTTGTACAACTCTGCAGACCAGTTTTGACGGAAGCCTTTGTACAAAGTTACCGGTTTTTTTTAAATCGCACCATGTTAGCGATCTTGGCTTCAGGATTGCATGGGTTCCTCCTCTTCGTAAAAGCATACACAATCCGAACCAGGGAGTCGTTTTTCACGTCTTCGCGCTTCATGCGAGTGGTAGAATGAACGGTAGAATTGTACTAGCAAACCAGTTTTGGGAGTATAACCAACCACATATAGTTTCCGTTCACGATGAAATGCCTTCACAGTTAAGCTTTGAGCGTCCTGTGAAAACGCTTGACGATGCTAATTTAGGCCCAAAGTACGTAGAATAATGATTTGTGACATACTTTTTCATCAGTGCACGAAACGTTGCATAAATATATTCTTTGCCATCGTCGGTGTGGAGATTTTTCAGTATGCGTCCTCCGCGTAGCACATCCGCCAAGGCTTTCTTCACGTCGCGCGCATTCTTCGACTTGAGTGGCCTGTCCCAGGCATACTTGGAAAAAGTATCGATTATGGTCAAAATGTAGCGGTCACCTTTATTCACACGAGCAAAGTCTTGCATTTCGATCAGGTCAGATTGGAAAGTATCGTCTAGCCCTTTCATGAAGTATTTTCTGCGTCTAAATTTATCCTAACGTATTTGCGCAGCTCGTCATCAACTACATAATTGCTCATTTTGAAATGTAACCCGACACCGCGAGTTCTTCGATGATGAAAATGTTTTTATTTCGTTCTCAAGCGGTTTGCCTTCTGCCTGCGATGCAATCAGAAGTCTGAGCTTATCTACTAACTCATTCGGATCATCCCAGTACTGATAGTCGATATTTTCTCCGCTCTCCAACTTATTAGTGTAACCCGAACCACCCATTTAATGTACCCTACGAAACACTGTGACTATATTGGGGAAATTTTTGTGCGCTGTGTTTTTAGATCGATGTTTCGAAGCGTTATTCTACGATGAATATACGCGACTTTGCTTTAAAAAAAAGGCGGCGCGTGCGCAAATCGGTTTCGGTGTAATGCCCATGGCGTCTACGAAACAATAGTTCGCTTAATCCGTGCGTGATATTCATATTGTGCTTACCGATCTGCACTACATCCCTAGGAAAATATAAAACCTCCTTATTTTTTTTTGTCTTGTTGGCTGTGCGGTCAAAGTAGGAAGCGATGTAGTGGGATAGAAGTGTGCCCACATCGGGCCCGTGCTCTCGCGTTCGTTTCCGATCTCGCGCACGCAGCAAATCGATCAGGGGCAAATCGTCTTCATCGTTAGTGACGCCACCTTCCGCGTCTTGATCGGTTCTTCCGCATTGATTTCACGTTTGATTTTAACGCCAGCATCGTCCCTGTCACCCAGTTTTTTCTAATTTCGTCTAACTAGAAGGTAATAGGTTTGAGCGACTCCTCCCTTCGAGTCTCGACGGCCATTCTGTTATTTTTTAATAGTAATTATTTTGTAATTATTTTGTTTGTACCACCTCGATCGCTCGCTGAAGCTCACTCACCAATTCGGTTCGGTTATCCATCGTTCACTGAGTGGAAAAGGGGTTTCGTACATGTATGCATATCGACCTTGTCTTTTTGTAGGAAATAATTCGTGATTTTCTGAAATTGCTTTTTCAATATCTTCGAGTTATCCGACATGTATACAATATCTTCTTGCTGTGCCTCAGAACATAAATTTTCGCAGCCAGTTTGCACATTAATACATTTTGTAGGTCCTTTAATTCTTCTCGTCTCTGCGCATTCGATACATTGGCGAGGTTGAATATCCGCGCCTCCACAGTCGCTATGCGTTTATTCACCGCCACAAAATTTTCAACTACTAAATTTTTCACACTTTCCAATTCTCGACCGATAAGGGACAAGTCTTCTGTGCGTGCAGTGGTGAAGCTATTATGTCCTCGTTCAAGGTCATCGTGACGATCGTTGCCGCCAAATTTGGAAATGCTTCCCTGCTTCCTGGTTCCGTTCGTAGGATAAACTGATCGAACTGTACCATCACAAAATTTAGTTTGCAGAATGCCTCCAGCAACTCGAAAACCTACTCGTCGGTACCCATAATTAAGTTCACTGCACTTGTTCACGTCTTCTGACATTAATGGATTAACTTCGGTGACGGACACTTCCATTTCTTCTTCGATATCACTATATTCGAAGACGGAGCTGATAAGTCTCTCTGAGAAGCTAGGAGAGAATAAGCCGTAGAACGTTCTGGCCGATGGGGCTGGTACGGGTTTACTGATGTTTTCGGGTTCGTGCTATTATACGGCATTGGCGAAGCTGCTCCTCGTGCCAATATGGTGCAGATATACTGAAGAATATTTTCTCCATTTTCTGCTGCGTTGCTGTTGCTGTTATTTTCTTCTTAAAAAGACAACATGGCTATCGTAAATTTAACAGGGTTTCAAACCAAAAAGTTTCGGACCGAACACACTGCTTTCTTCTTGAAATAGCGGAAAAATAACGACAGCGAGAAAAATGAATGCTTTCCCGACCGCCTTTTGAAGAGTTTCTAGGAGAAAAAACAGTCCGCCATCGCGATTAAAAAAGGCCTCTGATTGGTCGGAGTGGTTTCCGAAATTGCACCTGCAATTAGCCAATGAGAAACATTGCGGAGCAATAAAATATATTGGAAGGGGGTTGAGGAGAACCGACTAATTAGTAGAATGAATATTTCCGAAAAAAACCCGAATATATTGCGAATGAGAAATATTGTCGGAAAATTAAATATATTGGAGGGTGGTGGGCAATAAGTCAATGAGAATCAGTGGTGGAGGTTGAACGAATATGAGTAATAAGCCAATGCGAAATATTGGAGGGGATGGAGGGGTTCAGTCTTCTGCTAGGTCCGGTGCTGGGGACAGCACCAGCAATGGAAAACAAATGACAAACGAAAAAACCAAGATTTCTGTCGAACGAAGGTGAGAGACAAACTTCAGAAATGTATAAACAAACTACAAACGAAAATAAAAACAAGATGGCGGACGATGGCTGTGACACCTACCAAGATGTCGGACTGCACCAATCAATATGACGGACTGCACTTACCAATATGGCGGACTGCACTTTCCAAGATGGCAGAATGTGTATGGGTGTAGGGAGTGTGGGGGACCTCCAGAAATTTAAATTTTTGTTATTACTTTTTAAAAAAAATTGTAAATAATTTTTTAATATTTTAAAATAAAAATTTGTTATAAATTGTGAATTTATTTATTTTTTTCTATTCCTGGGTCAAAAGCCAACGGTCAAAGGTCAAGGTCACAAGGATCCAAGATGGCGGCCGGCCGGCTCCTAGCTCTCGCGCCAGATGCCGATGCCCCAGACTCTTCATAATCATACTACTGGTGTCTTCTCACACAGAAACACAACCAATAACCAAATAAAATACCCAGCTTTGCATGTAAGAAGTTGAATTATAGCTTGACCATAAATCTATTCGCGAAAAACAGGTGGCCTTAGTTATAGATAATTTTAACAACTGCAAAAAAAATTCGACGTCGTAGGTAGGAGTAATATTTCACGAATTCATTTCTCAGCATGCTACTGCTTGAAAACATATGCATTTGTGTTATTCATGTTATTTCGTCAATCCCTCAACGTAGCTGAGCTACAGCCAAAATAAACCCGTAACTACAGTATAACAGACTGGACATAATCGTTTGTCAGCCAGTCAAGTTCTGGCATATGTGCGCAGCAGTAGGCAATGAGGAAATCACACATGCACACACATATATGCATACTGAGCCTGTAGGTGAACAAATGGAAGCAGCACCTTGCAAATCGAGTTGTTACTCTAAGGTTGACCGTAAGCCGATAGTGAATGCGGCATATTACAATACACAAATTTAAAGTTTATAATTAATAAGATAAAAAATAAATACTAATCCAACACATATGGTGTTCCAGCAATGGCGGATATCGACGTCTCATTTGTGTTGAACGCGAGTAAATGTTTAGTTATCTCAAATTTTTTAAATATTTAAATAACATATATAGTTGCACCTGGAGTTGTCCTAAATGAGAACTTTACACTTCTTTACCCGCTGAAGTAATGACCTGAAGTAGGCGGTGCCTTATGAGAAGTTTCCAACGGTATGCTTGAAAGAGACAAGATTTTATTTCTCTAGTAACATAGTCTTGTACACAAATTCAGAGGCTAACTTATTTGCTTACGGAATTCGCAGGGATGTTAATTCAAAATTGCGTGACGTACTTATTTATGTATCACCATTGTTGCTATCAAAAGCCTCTATTTTTAAATCTAGAGGACAACCACGGGACGGTTTACCTACAAATATAACCTAATTACAATAAAACAAATTAAGAAATATGTCAGTTTACCGTTATTTGAAACTCGAGCATCATGCTCCGCACTGGCTTAAACATTTGCTGAATCACCACGTGTGAAGCATTGCATCGATACCTGTTGTTTCGGCCTGCGGTTGACAATTTCTCTCTAAGCATTTTTTTTAAGTATAAGGTATTGTTACAAAGTGTAACATTCTGCGTGCTTAATGACCTGTACGCTTGGCTCTGCAGTCCCCTGTGTGTTTCAACCTCTGTGTAGTCTTTATATGGGCCACCCTTAAAAGATAAACATATGCTGTTACGAACATTTCTGTAGACCTTTTTTGAGAGCGACTATTCTGTAGCACATTAATTTTATATATATCTTACGTTTTAGTCAGCGCAAGCCATGTAATGTCCCTAAAAGCGGTTTTTTACGACTTGGTTACAAACTGTTCGACATTTCTCTACTATCCATACATTAAATATAAATGTATTATACACCAGAACCTTCCTCAAGAAAGTCTCTATATGATGTTGAAAACCACATCAAAATCCATCAACTAGTTTCGAAGTACTAAGCGAATACACAGACAGACGCGGATAAGCGACTTTGTTTTATACTATTTAGAGATATCGGTTGGTGCCACCGTGTAAAACGATACATATAAATTTGGAAGTGAAACTGCCGTAAACACTTGAAAAATGGCGTTATTGGCCAGCGACATTTCAGAACTCCCGTCACCAATCAGCGCCTTTTCTGAAAAAATATAAAAACACGCGAAATCTTTGACGCAGTAATGACTATACAATATTTCACGCATTTCAGTTAGAATTATAGTTTGTACATATAAAACTCTTATCGATAATTTATTTCTGCTGCACGGCGTCAGATGTGATTACAGTGGCGCAACTACGTTCATAAAATTGTTAACATTTTGCTGTTTTCCATTAGTCGTTTCAATTTTCCCCACATCTTGGGTTCCCAAAGAGTGTATAGAGTGCAACGCATATGTTTTATGCGTGTTTATCTTTCATACGCTCTTCGCCTTTTAAAGTTCGGTACACATAAACTGGCATTAAAAAGAATTTATAAGTCGATCACCTTAATTCAATACAACAGGAACAACAAATATACAGAGCTCTGTTTTAACTTACTGTTGTCCTACTGGATAACATAATACTAGAAAAACTTTATTTACACCTTCCTTCTGACTGAAATTCAAGAATACTTGACGTAGTGGACTGTCTTCCATATCAAAACTATATTTATTTGAAAAAAAAAGGTGTAAAACATATTGTATTCACTTGAATATTTATACAAAAAGTAAATTCCCCTTTACATAATTTATTGTTGGTTAGCTGTAGATGTCTTGCAAGCTTCCAATAAACACGATAGAACACATAAGATTGAATTCCTGCGAATTTCTTCTTCAGGAACAGAGAAGTATTCATACTAGCCCTTTCTGAACTGCATTCAGCCGTAAACGGTCAGTTGTTAAACGGTCGGTAGAGGCGAAACCTCACTTCCTTTATAACTCCGCTGAACGCCTTCCCTATCCATCTTCGCTTAATATTTTCACCGTGTTGTGACTCCACCTTGCTACGCCATTCACGTATCTTCACTAACGCAAATATACCCGGTGACCGCAACAGATGGGGAATTTAGATTTTTCGCTTCCATCACATGTCAGTATGACGCAGCCTTTCAGAAATGTTACGTTTATTTTCCAAGGAAAACACTAGGTGTTACCTTTGGCAATGCGTTGTTAACGCATAAATGTAAAACAAAACATCATCTTTTGTATTCAGCAATATTCCACTGCTAGCGACATTTGTTAGTCGCGGATAGTATTTTGTGTTAACATTTCCATACGTTTTGTCGTTTGTCTCACAGCGTTTTTAAACTTAAGGTATGTTTTGACATGGTTTATATTTTCGCAAATGAATCCAGCCGTTTCGGATTCAGATTAAAGTAATACTTATAGTTAAATTTCAGTTAGAGGAATATCTTCACACACTGATGACAACAAAAACAAAAATGAAAGAAGACCACCGAAAACAACAGGAAACTTAAGTCATATACACAGTATATTGTATAGAGTATACAGTTGAAAATTACTCCATGTTAACCACCGTGTCTACCAATTGCCATTCTATGACATCATGAAATAAAATTCGTAAAATAAAAGTTATAAAATTGTTAATAAAAGTCACAAAGACAAGAAGTAGTGATCCGGAAATGTATCTATATCATAGGGCGATAGGCTGAATTCCAAGCCTTGGCATTATAGTGATACCTTTGTTCTAAGATTTAGGTTTAGATTGATTAAACTTGCTTTCAAATTGGTTGTGTGTACTAACTCCATGCAAATGATGTTGGAACAACCAAATAAGTGTACGTCTCGACAAATTATTTCTAAATATTTTTTTCTGTGCAAGGAAACTAATAATTATATTTTGACTAAAACAATTTCGTTGATTGAGTAAAATGTTTATAAAGGTAAATAAACCATTTAAAAAATTATATTTTTTATTTTCAATGAAATGTTTTATTTAGTGCAGTTGCGAAACGAGACCGCTAAAATCGTCAGTTTCTTTCACATGACCTTGTGGCCTCTGGCGTACACGCATTATATATCATCAATACCTGCACAGGTAAAGGAATTCGTTTTCTTTATAGGTACAGCAACGGAACAAGTACTTTAAGGTACATTTACATAACAAGGGTCTGGGTTATCATAGATATCACCACTATTGACTCTTAACCATTTTAATGCATGATTAATTACATTAATGCCGAGTCGTTCTACATCCACATAACTAGAAAACTATAAGTGTTATTTCTATTAATGGTTGGATATACTTGAAAACGGAATGGGTTGCTCATTACTTTGCACTTCAGGGACATCTTTATTTACTACCTTCCATTGGAAATATTGTACGTGATTCTCAGAAAATAATCGTTATGTTATTTTGCGTGTAACATGTGGTTGGGTATAGCGGTACGAGTGGAATATATACGTTTGAAAGTGATGGTGAACTGATAATTACTACCTATTACTAAAGGAAGAGTGATCTGATCACGCGTAAAATACGCCAGGGTGCGAATTAAACTTTTTTTGCGGAAGGGCGGGGGGCTGATATTTAATGA
Source organism: Clitarchus hookeri (assembly GCA_002778355.1). Classification (NCBI taxonomy): domain Eukaryota; kingdom Metazoa; phylum Arthropoda; class Insecta; order Phasmatodea; family Phasmatidae; genus Clitarchus; species Clitarchus hookeri. The sequence goes on along the minus strand of NQII01001982.1, from coordinate 294,097 downwards.
ACTCCAAACCTTTGGATATTTGCGTTTTCCAGCAAAGTTGCTGATATCTGGTGGTGGAAGAATATACTTACTTACAGCTAGTAAACAAATTGCAGCGTTACGCATGTCTCCAATCTTTTCCTGATGTGAAATTAAGTATATTACATCACAAGCGACACAAAATTTTACGCTGTACTTAAAATCTGGGTTTCGACAGTCAGAATAGCTAAGGCCTCGTGTTTTTTTACAGCCAGAAATTTTTATTTGCAGTACGCATCAAGCTTTGTTGTCATACTTGTAAATGGGAGCTATTAGTCTTATAAATCGTTAACCATTATTACACTTCAGGTAAGGAAATCACTTTCCCAGGTAAGGAAATATTTTTTTCTAATTGATCAAGGAAAAAAACACATGAGAGGTAGAATTCTGCAATGGATTAACACACTGCTACTCACTATAGATAAATCTTCCTCACTACAAACACATTCACAGGCGCACAGCTCTGAGTAAACTGTTAAAATAAAACCATATGCAGGGAGGGTAAGCAATACTTGCAGACAGTCATATTTCGTGGTATATTCGTCCATCGTGATTAAACTAACAGAAACGTTGCGAATCATCCGTTTGTTTTCTTGCCTATTCTCTTGTCATTCCCCAGTGACAGGGATATTTTACGCTTCTGGAAAACGAAATCGGTGCACTGAGAGATCAGATATGTAGGTGACGTAACACTCTCAAGAATGTCAAGAATGTTTCCTATTTTGAGAAACATCTCTATACAGGATTACGTGTTCGTGTCTGGGCACACAACAAGTGTGGTGTAATCTTTAAAGGATTTCTGCAGTTATGAATGCAGCTTGTTTTCCGCACCAAAGAAACATTTTTGATAGTTGGAATTTTTGGTGATTCAACGAACAGAGACAACTAACTTCCTGTGTGCCATCAGCCAGAGCGGGGAATGAACGTGATGCAATATCATGCATTTTATATGTACTGATGGTTTTAACTGCCACATTTTTAAGTGCCTAAACTGGAGCAGGCAGACGTTCAGTCCCGGAATAAACCAATCCTGATGTGCAAAGTCAAATGCCACAGTGCGTTCTTACAATGACACACATCTAATACCCAAATGAGAACTGCGTGCGTACCCGTAGGATAGTGAAATCACTGGAATTCTTTTTCGCTAAATTCAGTTGTCCTCAGTACTATCTATAAAATCTTAGAAATTTTTAGTGCAGTGCCCTTGAGTAATTTTATACTTATCTGACCCGCACATTTTGAGATACAGCTCTTTGAAAAAAAAAAGTTTTTAACCATTTTGGAGTAGTCTTAAATTGTTATTTTAGAGTGCCTGGCACGTTGATAGCACTCGACAGGTCTCGTATGAACTTCATGTTCTTTTCTTAGATTAGCTAATCGCACGCACGTTTAATAGATTCGAGGGAAAATGCGTATTCCAGACACTTTGCAAGCAGTTCAAGCGTCAGATTGGCGGGAGGCTTGTCATACTAGGATTATAGAATTCTAGTCCCAACCTGCAGTCCAGATATTGTTTTATGTTTCACGGTTAGACAAAGCAAACATCGTTACATCGAACATTTGTATAGGAGCTATTGCTGGACTGCTGCTGCAAGCATCAGCTATTTAATTGCCCACAATAAAGTTACTTATCTCTTATCGGCTGTCACGAGTTAAAGAAAATATTCCATTTTGAGAAGAATACTTTATAACATAGTAAAGTTTGAGAATATGTTATTTATGGCATGCCGTACAAAACGTTTCTTTAAACACAAAATGACAGGAAACCAATAACCTTATTATTTCATTTAGACCCGCTTTACACAAATTTGTATATAAAGCACAGATTTGTTTTTCTAAGCTTGTAACCTACTCTGCAAGTATCAACGTCCGACGATCTACCTTGTGGGTAAATGATTCGTAAAACGTTCTTCTGTTCTATATATAGAGTACTTCATATTTCTACAGGTGACACAAAACCCACAGTTTTTTCGGGTTGTGATAACAAAATTAGGACTACGTCGGTTTTAGTACAGCACGCGTCAAAAAAATACCGCTTTTCCGTTTGCTTCGTTAGCGGGCGGTAGGCACACAGGGCATGCCTACCCCCCACTCCTTGCCCCAGGCTGCCAAAAACGTGACCAAATAAGGGCATGCCGTGGTCCGGAATACCTTCCTTATTTGTAACACCTAATGTGATTAAGCCATTGGGTACGTCCATATGAACGGGAAGCATCCATACAATTTCGCTTATTTAAAGAAGAACAGCCTGTGGTATGACAGACGCTATTTACGGAACCATAAAATATGAAACGGATAATTCATTTTTCCAGAGAAAAATATATCATTATGGCTGTAAGCGGTATACAATTTAGTGAACGATATAAACCTATGTAACTTATGATTTTTTTTTTTTTTCATGTTTTCTTTAGTTCGAGATTTTGCAGTGCTTAACATTACAAATTCTCGCGCTCAAAAGATTACGTGTTGTTATACAAGTGGAAAGCGATGCATGTATCTTTTGAATACGGCAGAACGAAGCGAATGTGACGTAAATACTTACATTGAAAACAGTTTTCCGTGCGACATGCGTCAGCTGAAATAAACTACTCGTAGCTCTTTACACCATATATTCAGCCATAACAACGGCCCTCTCATGCCTTATTATTTTATTTTTCATGTGTCCTCCTTCAAGTCTCGAGAGCTGTGTCCACAAACAGAAGCTGTCGAGGGCGTTGCCAACTGTCGCTGACACTTATCAGCACAGTTGTCGTGAGTAGATGCCGTTGTGAACATGGCTGAGATTTATCTCAAACTCGGGGGCATTCTTCAAACCTGCAGTTTCATCGTAGCGATTGTTACTTATTGTCCTCGAGGCTCGGTGTGCGAGGAGTTCCGTAAATCCACGCGCACCACGAGGGGAAATTTATTTCGGCCTCGAAAACGAAGCGTGCGGCCCGGAGAGAGAGAGAAAAAAAAGAAGGATATGCCTTGGCGCAAACGTGCTGACGTCAGTTCGGAGATGTTCTGCTCGTGGGGCGAACATGGTCTCGTGCGCGTCTTCTTCCTTTTTTTTTTTTTGCTCTTTCTTTATTCGGCGCCTTTCGAACCGCGCACGCAAACAAAACCCCCCCGAGCAGACGTGGACTGAACGGAGAGAGGAAGATGTCGAGAGAAGCGCTCTCGGGACGGACCAGGAGACGTCGTTGCAACATGCTCGTCCAAAGTTGCGTGACCTCGACGTGTCTTCGCGAGAGACCCGTTTATGGAGCCGCCAGGTTGTGCCGGAGGCCTCTGTAACGAACTGCGAGGAAAAATAAAGAAAAAAGAAAAGAAACACGTGTTTTAAAGTATGTAAGAACGGGTCCGGACGATGCAGGTCCTGAAAGAAAGAGCCTACGCCGTATAGTAATATCACTTACCGTGGTTGTGTATTCACGCTAGCGATTCGACACTTTCCAAAAATCATATCAACAACACCCCATCGTAACGCTTCACGCAAGAAGAGTTTTACAAACATATGTTTACCCTTCATCATGTTTTTTTTTTTGTATTAGAAACATATGTGTCCTTTTCTGCACTCGGCGAATATATACTAGTTCCGATCTCTGATTTAAATCCGAAACTGCTTCAATTAAGAAACATTAAGTGAAAATTAATTTTTAAGCCTAAATATTTTCACCCAATATTAAATATCACGACCCAAGTAATTTTTCGACACATCCCGTATATTTTGAGGTTATAAAAAAGTGTATGTTAAAAACCATGTTTTATACATAAATGAAACAAATTCAATTATCATGGAACAAGTGGCCCGGAAATGTAAATTATTTAACGAATTAACTATTTCAGCCACAGGAACTTTGCTCAGGGAGTTGATTCATGGCCTGCAGTGAAAACAGCAGATAAAATAGAGTACAATAAGGAAATTCCTACACGTGGGTGCCGTCATTTGTTATAGACTATAAATTCATCAGATACATTAACATTGCTGCCAGTAACATCAGGCACAAGCACAATTGTATTGGTTTCCGCCTAATAACAGGGAATTATTCTGAAACTTCTGAAACTTAGAGTATCCTAAGCAAAAAAAAAAAAAACTTCGTGTGTTGTACCAGATTTTTTGGCTCTTCAGTGTATCACCACCCACGCCTGCATATATTTTAATGTACACAGTGATTGGCATGCACCCAGTAAAGCTGGTATCGACAGATTATAAGAAGTTCGATATTTAAACTTTAAATTAAAAGAGTTCGGTAAACATGTGTGACTTCTGAAGTTATCTTTTAATCCTCTATATTTTTCTAATGCCTGTAATTCTAGAAAGTTGCAAATTTGTAAATTAATTTATTTTATAAAAACTACACAATTTTGCTTGACGGACAAGTGGATAAACAATAGTTTCCATTGCAAAATTAATTTTCATACAGCAGAATAATACACAATGTACATTTCACATCGTAAGGAGAACTTTCAAAAGTTCTTAGATCATCGTAAACCGTCGTTACATGGAATATGCTGCCACCGAAACAAAGAGACGACCATACAATTCACTACAGAAAATTATTACCGATCCTCAATGCGAACGTGGAAGGAATGGAGTTAGGTCGCCACTTGCTTGACCACAGTGGACCAGTAACGCTCACTAGCCAACCTGAGGATATGCGCGCGGACAAGTCAAAGAAAAGACGAAATAAATTTTCAGCAAATAATGAAAGACTGGTTTTTTACAGAAACACATTAACGTGAAAGTAACATTTCTCGAGTAGCAATTATTGCCACATTTTTATCCTGGAAAGAAATATTTGTGGCTGCCAAAATAACTTTAAATTAACGCTGAATATTCATGCAAAATTACACAAAGAGAACTCATAACACTTTAGATTTTCGGGATTGATACCTACGTGATTTCATTATTTTTACGCATACATTAGATGATTAGAAGGGAAATTCTCCCCCCTCTCCTTCCAAAAATGAGTGACTAATTCCGAGATTTCCAGTGTGAGCAGCTATTCCTTGTAGCTTGAAATGATGATACGGAAACGATTTCAATCTGTTGCAGGCAATATGACGGTTGTTCAAGAAAATTATACTGACGTCTACTAGGAAGGTCAAATAAGAATTTTTTACGTGTTTTTAAATTTCTAACTTTAAAATATACGGGTATTTCGANATATATATATATATATATATATATATATATATATATATATATATTCTTGTACTTTATAAATCGGCATTTTTGGAACAAACAAAAATGTTGATATCTTTGTTATGATATATGTTGTAATGTGCTGATACAAACGATTTTCGTTAACATCTACAAACGAACGAAGGAAGGACAGATCCATCAATACTTAACCGGTTTTATTAGAAAAGTCTTAGACATAAATGTCGGCTATATTACAATTTTGTGCGAAATAATCCACAATAGGCCTTTAGCGAGTACTTGGTGATTACAAAATGTTTTATTTTTTGTCTATAAATATTTAATAAGATTTACCTTATTTGAACACAAAAACATTCCGTTTACTGAATGACTACATTACTTATTGAAGAGAATATTTCTTATTTAATACTTTTGGATACACTTTAATGTAGGGTTTCAGGTGTTTAAAAAAATATTTTTTATGATAGCAGTTCTGAAACTGATATAACACTTATTTCGTTTACTTAACCAATGAACCGTATGATTTTGTTTTGCTGTATTATTAGAAGATACATTGCCTAGAAAAGTAGACGGTTTACAAATCAGCTACCTACAGGAAGTATTATTGGTTACCAAGTTTTGCAGTTTACAGAACCGACCATAAGTTACCGAGTTGTGCATTACGTTCAAAACTGTGTAAACTGAGACTGAAGTTGTTGAATTCTCTGAGTTACATTAACAAGTCAGACATTATTCTATAAATACAGGACAAGACATTTCACGATTTTAGTTAATGTTAGGTATAAGTTTCACAGCTTGTACGTAATCACACTTAGCTTTATTGTATTTTACTGATCATCCTTATGACCTGCCTCTGTAGCCAGAACTTTGTTCCCTTCGTTATTCCTATTGCTGTCTCAGAGTTTTCCTGTCTCCCAACCAAACATTCAGAAAAAAGTGACAATTATTAAAATATTTTTTACCACCACATTAACCGTTTAAGATCGCGTGCCTCTGTCGTTAATTTTAAAGCGAATAAGTCACAAATTTGTGAGATTTTTTAAAAAATTTTTATGCAAAATTAATATTCTTGATGTAATTGCCTCATATATTTTACATTAAAGCCACTGCATTATTGGATGCCGCTAATTTGTGAAAGTAAATATGTTTCTGAATGGTGGTACACGTATTTTGGTAGGCCGTATGGCATACTCAAAATAAAATACAAATTTTCTGTGAAACAGTCGTGGATTGGCTTCAAGCTTAATCCGTCGAATTTTCTGACCGCGATATTGATAACTATTGGCATCTGCTTTTCGCGGAGATTCTTCAACTAGTACAACTAGTTGCACTTCAAACAATTTAATTGGAAATCCACTTCTGTGACTGAATGGTTCTTATTTTGACGCGCATTAGCTGTCTGTCCATGAATTACGGATGTTCACTATCGGAATAACTTATTTATGACTGCCCAAGTCGGGTAAAAAATACTGTTTACAAAGCGAGACCAACAAAAATAGAAGGAAAATTTCAAGTATGAACACATAAAATTGACGTGTATGGCGTAGAAATCCTTTTCGCGTAAAACACGTGACCTACTAATAATTTAATGACACGGTCATTGCTTAATTGGGTGTTTTATGTATGTTAAAAAAATGACTTCAAATTCCTTAATAATTTATAAGCTGAGGGTTTCAAATGACGAGTTGCTTGGCTTGGAAGGCACAAAATAAAACATATACTTTTTGCGGTTTCTTCAAACTGTTTTAATCAAACCTTTGAAAAATCACCCCATATATGAGGAGTTGGGTTGTTTCCTAATAACGTTATTTATTAAAAGCGTTTCAATTTTTGTTAACTTAAAAGATTATAAACGTACCTTTTTGAAAGTTATATAATATTTTTATTTTCAATATATATATAAATTACAACATTTAATTTGTAATTTATATTGATAAAAACCGTGAAAAAATAGGTGTGTTGGTAATGCCTAGAAAGAAATAGTTCTTATGCAAAATATTATTTCACTGAATGAGCACAAATGCGGTGCTTTGTCCCTTTGGAGTGATTTTCTATACTCTGTTAAGCTTTGTTTGCTTGAGGTGGAGGAATATTCTGGAAGTAGAACTTTAGCAGGGCTTCAGAAAAGATGGATGTAACCGGGAATGAACTATAATAAATTTAAATGCTTACTAATGTTTTAATATGCGTTAATTCTCTTAATTTGAAATTAAATGTACTTTGATATTTGAAAGTACAAAATATTAATTTTTTTCTTTCAATGTTGTATATTTGTAAGCGGATGAAGACATTAGCTTATTGCTGGAATATTAACCTTTGGCTAGATATAAGTATGTGGTTAATACGTCCGGATTTCTTGTCGTTAGAGTTCCCAGTATTTCACGGATTTTTCCGGCAGTATGATGGAATTCAAACGCTAATTGATTTGTTCTAGCACTATGACTATTCAGAAAATCTTTAGACATGCCATGCGCAATTTTGAGACAGAAACAAATAGAAAGCGGCAGTGCTACCATATCGTGATCAATCCTAAGCACATATTCCTAAGTCACCAATAGACAAATGATGTTGATTCGAGTTCATAGAGAATTGTTTATTCTAACCTGCTGGTAATTCAATTCACAAAATTTTAGAGGCTCTACTTGTCGTCATTGATTCTTTTATTCTTTTCTTTGACGTATAACAGTCCCATCTGTGAGAATTCTGTAAAATTTATATAATACTTGAATTTTTCATACGCTAATGAAAATTTCGTTATGTTAAGTTCTGTACGTAAAAACATTCAAATCTGTTAACGTTGTAACAACAGTCAGGCTGTTTGTTGGTAATCTAAATAGAGTTTAAAGTAAACAGGGTTACTTTAAGTATAGTATGTTCTAATTATGTGTTTGGTTGTTTCTGTAACTATAAATATAGTTGTAAAGCAGGGTACTCTTTTTATTCTACGCAGAAGATAGTTGCTTCAACAGAAAACATAAGAGTACTTATTTTGATACAATTTTTAACTAATGGAACTCTTAGGTATAAGTATTGAGGTTTTTCGTTTTTGATACCATAAAAACAAATTTCATAAATATTGTGTAAAATTTGATTTTGCTGATATTTCTCAATGTAGGCTACAGATATTTGGGTGAATATTTTCGCAATTCACGAATAACGCTACGGGTGAATAATAATGAAAAACAACTTTTAGCGCATTGTCTACCATAAATCTTAACATAGAGTAAGAACGTTAGTTAGTCTTGTTGCTCAACTGATAGCACGCAAGGAACGTGGAATTATCGCGAATTAATTTGGCGTCAGATTTGTTCCAAGCACTTGTTCGTTTATATTAATTTCTGTAATTTTACCTCAATTATTTCTATAAGTCCTGAAGGATTGAATGATCATAACTAAGAGCAATGCTTATAGAGCATCTGATTCAAATTGCAGTCATATTGGTTACCAACTTACTTGAAAAAACTATCTTTTCATATAATTCTGTACTTAACTTTGCGTGCATTGTTGCCAGCACTCTAAGGGTTTGTAATAACACATCGGGCTGTGAAACTTTACATCTTAAGTGACGTCTGATGATGGAATTTAATGGACTTAGAACGTTTTAAAAGGGTGAAATAATTACAAAATAATAGTTATAATAGTCTCTTAGCACGTGCCTTAACACTGTGACATTAGAAGTGGAGTCTCAAGACCATTGTAAATGTCCATTATTAGCAAGTGTACATGTTACAATTCCACGACTATGCATGACGTAAACGAATTACATAATCAGTCCAGATAAATAAAGCTTCATTCTCACTGTGGTAGCAGATAAAGAACGAAGATTTAAAGCAATTTGGAGTCACAGGAATTTGTAAATGTAGACCTATCGAGACATTTTTGGATCTTTATCGATTAAAATTGCATATCGATATATCAGTATCTAGATAAGAAACTGTTTCAAACTGGTGAATCAATAGAATGTATGGAGAATCAGTGTCACGATGATGTATTCATTGTCATGTCTAGAGATACGACGTAATAGTGATTCATTAATTTGTTTTTTCATTCACTAGTGCTTGAGATGGATACTTTGGTTCTTTGCACACAACAAATTTAGAAGAATTTTTTTTCTCATATTAGACTAAGTGTATATTATTCTTCATTTGTAATCAACTATGGGGGTTGGCGCAATCCTACCACGGCCCAAAGCATATAGAACACCCGCGAGCACGCATGGCAACCACTTTATTCATCGCCCTGTGCATCCACTTAAGGTGGCCTCCTTATGGAAGGAATTCTGCACGTCTGAGGCCCAAAAGCGTGGAAGCGCCAGGGGCGATCGAGATATGCGCATCAACTCTCTCATCGCCTCTACGCGCAAAGCACTGAACTGGCGTGCAGTCTTTCCGACGTTTACGAGCCCCTGTGAGACTTTCAGTGGAGTCACTACCATTTTATGACGTAATAATAAAAATAAAGGTTCGACGCACGTTCGTATGCGTTTTTTTTTTTAAGTTTTGTACCGGAATGTTCCTACCTAAAAATGGCCGTAAAACACCCGTTTGAGCCATTTCCGCTATCACATACACATGCTTCGGAGATAAATGGAGGAACTGAAAAACATGTACTGAAGCGTAAGGTTTCATAAATTATATTCTTAAGCTGACCTCACTCAGACAAGTTGGACAGATTTTTATTAAAACGTTTTCTGCTGGAGCTCTGAACACTGTTTGGCGGCCTACCCAGGCGGCCACCTCAAAACTGCGTAGAAATGATGCCAAACTTACAGAAATCGTTTGGCAATGTAAAAATATACTATATAATGCTTCTGAAATAAATGCGTTTTGCGCAAAGCACAAACAGTAGCAAATTATCTATCAATTGGCCAACTTAAAATATTTCATCCTTCAGTTATAAATGTATATTGTAATTTTAAACGCTTTCAAAAGTTTAAAAATTAAACCCGTTCACAGGTTTTCGCCATTTTACCACTGTAAGAAGCGGATTTAAAATAAGTGAGATTCAGAAATCGTATAATCAGTAAATTGTAATTAATTACAGGATAAGGGTGTATGCTTAAATATTTACTGTTGCAATTTATATTATATGCCAATTTTCAATCACTTATATGCTTGAATACAATATCATACCACGCAATGAGGAATTAGTATGTTAAAATCATAAATCACATAAGTGTTTTTTTGTTAAATTATTTTGTAAACATATATAGGTTTTCAATTATTGAAGAGTGGAGAGATTTGAACTGCTCTTAACATCGATGTCTTGGGAGCCGACGAGAACGATACGAGGCGAGTATGGAGCAGTGCTGGGATGGAGGGGCGGTGAAAACGGGAGATGCCCGAGAAAACCCAGCGGCATCGTCCTGCGCGATTCACACATGCCAAAATCCGGGAGCGACCCCGCCGGGAATCGATCCCGGTTCGCCTAGTTTGGAGGCGAGTGGGTCTGGCCACTACACGACAGCGGAACCTTGGGTTTTCAGGCTTTTCGTTAAAGTAGAAGGGATTTAAATTCGTGAGTGAGTATATCGCAGTATTTCTTAACGTTACGTTCGAGAGGTGGCCAATCAGAGAGTCGTGGTCCCGAAAAGGAAGATGCCTGGAGACGTTCGAAACCTCGCCAAATGCCACGTCGGAAAATGACACACGTGGCCACGTAAATGAAAGAATATATCTTGCACGAGTTCACGATCGACTCTCGTCTCGAAGAATCACCGGCGCTCCCACGGCCGTTGTGAATCACGACGCGCCCGTTTTTTTTGCATAATCTCGCAAGACTGAAGATTCGACATGCGGTACGACCACGTCAGGGAGGAAGTTTTATCGTGGATTATCCGAAATTACCACATGCTAAATCAATACCTACCGAATCAGACTTTTTGTGTAACGTTCAGTAATCTCGCTACTCGAATGTGTGACCATCGGTAATTGAGCGCATTTAAAATATCTGCTGAGTTAATTTTTATGCTTACAGTGCAATGTTCAACTACCCACGTGCTATTTATAGTATCCCTGTGACTTGTTATGTGTACACACTTTCATCAAATGGCACTTTGAAAAATAAATGAAACTGGATATTTCATTATTATTACGTCACTTCCACTGTAAAGCTAATAGAACAAAATAAACCAGTTTCAGTTGAATCAAATATAAAGAAAAAAGTTAAAAAAAATATTAATTCGTGGAGCTGGTCTTCGTGATTTGCTGTCCACTTCACATATTGCATTCAGTGATTAGGTCGAATTATGCAAACACATGTAACAATTCTTTTACAGTCAAATGTGACCAGTGTAATAATCCTTACATGGAGAAAAATATCGGTATATTTAAAAAACGATTAAAATAAATGTCCTTTTAATTTATGGAAACGCAATCCGCATGGTCAAAAAAAAAAAGGAGCTGGGCCACTGAAATAGAACATCAGGAACCTTTGCATATTTCTTATAACTGCGATGTTTTTGTAACGAACAATGTTAAGACTACACAATTCTTTCTTCGCCAATACAACCAAAAAATTATAGTAAATACGAAATTTACGGTACCCACGTCATTTAGAACGATTCCTTTATTTATCAAAAACGAGCATCAGTCACTTATAACCGTAAGCAACACTCATAAACACTTTAACTTTAATAGAAACAGAAAAAAGTTACGTATGCAACATTCACAGTAATGCTGTACACTGTAAAAAATATTTGTAATATTTGCAGAGAAATTGTTTGTAAATTGAAAAATGATTGCAACAGGATTAATATGTTTGTTGTAAAATTACTTGTTTGAAAATCTACAAGAGCCGTGTTTGTAATAGACCTTAAGGGACCTATACTGACCTAATATACTGACAAGTATCCATGATCTCAAGCAAAATCGCGGACACCCGTAGATGTGAAACCGTATATATATAGCTGTGTGCACAAACTAGTGGCAATGTAAAGTGTACTTGCTTGCAAAAATAAACGTATTGCACGTATCAATAACTTGAAACACTTAAAACTCTCTCGCAATCATAATAAAGTGACGACAGTTTCGAAAACACGTGACGCTAGAATTTCATTAAGTGTTTCATAGCTACAAAAAATTCTTAAAATGAATAAATACGTTCTTCTTAACCTAATAACTTATTTATTAATTTTTACGTGTTGACTGCATATGTGAAACAAAAATAAACGTAACTTACGTAAGTCAAATTGGCTTCCTTGTTGAGGGTGTGGGGTTTTATCACGTAGGATCCGGGTTCGAATTACCGTGCTGAAAATGTGCATTTTTTTTTTCGTGTATTATATTTTCAAATAATGTATTTCTTAATCTCCGTTATTAATAAATCGCATTTATTTCCTGGAAGAAAAAAGATAATAAGTACGATGTCTACATCTCAATAAGGTAAGCTGCAATACGAACATAGCATTTCTGGTATTACAGATATAGGTTTTGCAGATTTCATAAGAAAACAGTTTTTAGATAAGCAAAGAATTTTCTTGGGGACTGGATTTCCAGAATTTTTCTTGTAGAAGTACAAAAAATTTTATAGTGTTTTTATGCGTTAATTTGTAACTTGAATATCGTAGGTGAGTGGCAAGCGTCACGGAACTTTACGCATATGATCCAATTATACTCTATTATAAAACAGTAGTAGTATAGGAATGTTAATTTTTGGGACAGCTGACGTCTGACAGGAGGAGGTCGGAGATGTCCACCATGACGTCACAGGCGAGGCCGGCGGCCTTTTTCATCTCCCTTCCCTCGCCGCATCCAACCCACGGCCGGCAATTCCAGCGACCCGTTACCCTAGAAACAATTTTAATAAACAAATTATTTCACAAAAAACCAATTAAATAAACGTTTTTTCAAATACATCGATCACTAATACGTATGTGAATTTCCTAGGAAACACGTCCATCTGCATAGAAACCCCCACTCGCTCGACTACCACGACTCCTGCTAGAGTGCCGATCACCAGTATGTACATTTATTTACCAATTGAAAGATATAATTGTTCATACATAAGAAGTTATATAAAAATAATTGTAAACAAACGTTAATTCTTCCGATCTAAGTAATTTTTCACGAAATCAAACATAGAATATATCAGACCCCCCTGCAATCACACTTATGACTGTTAACAGTTTTGTCAATGAACAGAGATATAAACTTATTATTTAGTATAATGCGATAGTGCATTCCTGGTAGAACCTTGTGTAAATAATATGCGAATATTAATACTTTGCAGTTTTGGAAAAAAATAATAATAGTCGGCTAGCATATTATGTTATTGATTACGAACTCCATATTGGGTCTGAGTAATATTTACATTGACCTATGACTTAGAACGTGACCCCATGCCCGTGACCTTAAATTACATTGAGCCCAAACTAATTCCTAAAAATCCCCAAATAATAAAAAAAAACAGAAAAAAGTTTCAAAATTGAGGTACAAATTACATTCATGACTCCTATCACCATGTTGGATGCCAGTGGCCATGGCCCCAATGACCTTGAAAACAAACACGCGAGAAAAACATGGCAAAAATCGAATACATTCATAAAAGTCGGCTAACATATTACATTACTGACTACGAGCCCCATTACGGATATTGGTTATCTTGAACTTGACCTCTGACAAGTTAATCTAAAATAATCTAAAAAATTGTTTTAAAAATGTCCAAAACAATTTATAAAAACAATTAAAAATTATTTGAAAAATATGAAAATGTATTAAGATGTTTGTTAAAAAAATAAAAAATAAATAAAATTTCGAGTGTTTTGCCTTAGATGGGATGGGGGACTAATGGTGAGCAGCCACCGTATTATGATGACACCCAACAATTATATTATATCCAAATGACTTAAACGTTGACATTTGACCTCGAGCCTATGTCTGTGATCCTAAATTACCTTAAATCCCCAAAGTAAAAAAAAACATTGAATCCCTTACAAAAAATATTTTAAGAAATTTATATAAAAATACTTACATTTCCGGACGTTCCCTCAACACCATGTCCAAGAGACGAATGACGCTCACAAATGTTTCATATTGTTTAATTACTTGTGTTCGCATCGTAAAACAGTAATTTTATTGGTTGATTACTCACTCTAGTTCAACCCGCCATCAATGTTTCTAATTGAATTAACATTTCCCTTTCATTCCCCCTCTCAAGTGCTAATTATTCAGAAGGCAATCTACCCACCATATAAATTTTTTCGTTTCACATTTGTATAATTTGCCATCATGTATGCGATGCTAGTGAATTAATTATCGATTTAGTTGCAAGAGGAGCTCTTGATTTAGCCACCATGTTTGTTGTTGTCGACCTTGACCCAAATTACATCGAACTCGAAAAATTGAGAAGAAACAGAGTCCACACAATTGAATATTAATAGCTAGTCATAACAAGGATCCATACAGACCATCCTTACTAACCAACGACTGACTCCACCTAAGACTGGTTACTGGCGAGATTGACTGAGCAACAAAACTAACTCCTGACGAGACCAGTGCAAAACTGACTAGAACAACCAACAAGACCAACGTGCCATACCACCCACCTATACCAATAATGATGGACAATCTCGAAAAAAGTCTCTAATAAAAGTCTCGTAGCTAAACTCTTCGCACCAAACCATAGCAAAATTTTAGCAAAATATTTCTACCACATCTGATCATACCAAAGGATCATACTAACTTACCAAGCCAACTAACCGGGCCAACCAACAAGTTGCGAAACATTCCTGAATAATATTCCCCTCAATTAAATAATTCACCATATACAACTCATCCATTTTAAACGACCCAAGTAAGACATATTACTTCGGATAAAACCATAGTCCTCCTCTTGCATACTCACATGAATGTTATCGAAAACAGACTATCGCAATCGATTGTTTACATGACTGGATTAATAAATCTTTCAGGGAAGCAGAAAGGACTGCATAAGAAATTAAACACACATTACTCTGTATATGCACATTTAATTTATTTTGTTATTATATTCATTATATTTTTCTAACTATTTTATACATTCGATCTTTACATTTCTCAGATGTTTGCATATCATGGAGAGTAGACAACAGTCTCATGTGATGTAACCTTGATCCTTCAGTACATCCATGATTGAATATATCTCAACAATGTGTGATAAATTCCCGCATATTGGCATGTCAATCAAATATCTTATTCTATCAACAAGTTCATTAGGGTCTTCGGGAAATACGTAACGAGCGTTTTTGATGCCTTCTGCCTTCTTCGGACTATTTGTCGAAGGAAACTCGTTGGTGAAATGTGTGCGAACGTCGAGAGAATAATCGTCCTTATCAGATACTTTATCAACAATGTCACCAAAGTCATTTTCATCAATGCGGTCTTCATGATCGTCTTCACCTCCTGTTTCATCCTCAATATCAAGTTTACTTTTCTTTGTAGGGGTCACATAATCCTCATCAGTATTAAGATCTGACAACAGTTTATTTTGAAGTTCGTCGACTTCACACGAACGCCTTGTAAGTGTATATTTCACACATACCGATTCTATCATGCCTCGTAGGTCTCTCATTCCGTCATAAGCATTAAATATCTCGTCATAATCGTCTACGGAAACAGTACCCATCGATATAGCAGGCGGTATTGGCGACATCACTTACTGGCTACCAGTGGACGAACCCTTGCAGATCAAAATGTCCTTCATTGTATCATCATGTATGAACTGCTTGTAGTCATTGTCGTAATGCTTCATCGTGCGAGTTACGTCATCATCTGCAAACATTTTATGTATAGCACATAAACAGGAGGTAACGAAGTCATCACATGCAGTTTATCAGTGGGCGAAAAAAACACTATATTTATCAGCCTTGATGTGTTTATTTAACTTATATCGTCGACTGAACAGTCTAGAACATTTTAAGCATGAGATGGGTTCTTCAAACAGTGATTATTCTCACGTCGTTACGCATTGCAACCTTTACTTAAGGACTTGTTACAGTAACATCATTGTTTTCCATGAAATGTTTGGGCAGTCATTGACGGTATTCATGTAGTCTTACATCGCATACTCGATTTCACATTGTCAGTGGCTTGCATCGTCTTCAAGCATACATGGATTGATACACTTTACACCTGCCAACTGACTCTTGCCTTGCAGACTGACTCATGCCGGCTGAATCATGCCGACTGGCTCCTGAAGACAAACTTTTGTAGACTGACTCCTGCAGAAAGATTCCTGCCGACTGATTCCTGCCGACTCACTCCTGCCAGCTGACTCTTGCCGACTGACCCTTACATGTTGACTCCTGCAGACTGATTCCTGCCGGCTGCCTCCTGCCTACTGACTCCTGCCGACTGACTCTTGAAGACTGACTCCTGCCGACTCAGTCCTGCCGACTCACTCCTGCCGACTCACTCCTGCCATCTCAGTCCTGCCAACTGACTCCTGCTAACTGATTCCTGCAGACTGCCTCCGTCAACTGATTCCTCCCGACTGCCTCCGCCAACTGGCTACTGCCGACTGACTCCTGCCCACTGACTCTTGCCGACTGACTCTTACATCCTGACTCCTGCAGACTGATTCCTGCCGACTGACTCTTGTCGACTAACTCTTGAAGACTGACTTCTGCCGACTCACTCCTGCCAACTGACTCTTGCCGACAGACTCCTACATCCTGAATCCTGCAGACTGATTCCTGGCGATTACCTCCTGCCGACTGACTCTTGTCGACAGACTTCTACAATCTGACTCCTGCAGACTGACTCCTGCCGACTGACTCCTGCCGACAGACTGCTGTAGACTGACTCCTGCCAAGATGTTACTGATTTGCTGGTTAAATAACAACTAACCTATGAAAAATGAATATATTTATCTATATTTACAGATAATTCATGGCATTCACTGAAAGTGGTGTCAGCTATAAGCGATTTGTCATATGGTGCATGGCCGATGGCGTATTACAAGCGATTACCCGACGAACTATCGAGCTAAACGAGCAGACGCTGGATAACTCACCATCCATACCGCTCACTCGCGAGCATTCCCATAATAGTCGATGTAGCACCATCCGATAGGAACTTGAACTGACGACACACTTGCCATCATCTTCGATGTCCAGAAGCAAGTAGTCCCTTTAAGAAGAATTTAGCAAATTTTTTTACTAACCATTCATCCATTGTACGAACTTTCCCCCTCGAATCACTTCACGAAACACTGTTTTATAGAAATAACATCACAATACAAATTTTTTTATATTGCTTTCATTGAAGTAACGCCTGACTCACTGAAAACACGCAAGTTAAAATAATCTTCCCTGACATTACTTGTGCGCAAAATTTTGTACAAATCTATTGATTAGCCCCCGATATCAGGCATATCTCATGTGGTTCTATCTCCTTAAATGGCAGGAAATATGTTACGAATTAGCACATTCGATATTTGCTACAAATACTGCAAAAATATAAACTTAGGTTGAAATTATTAGGGACACATAACAGAGTAACATAAAATATAAACAAGTTTGTTGTGTTGAAAAATTATGATTATCCCTATAAAACATAAATTTAGATGGTCAACAAAAAAGTAACTTCTCACCTTACCCACTTAAAACAAGTCAGTTTATATACGCTGCCATAACACTAAATGTTTGCCATATCTGGGAGAAATAATTCGATTGTTTCCGGATACATGATGTAAGAAAATTTGTTCATTTGGTGCTATCTTGTAAGAGCTTGGCTTACAAAAGGGTCTTCGTGTAGAGACATGCGATGGTTGTAATAGTTACTGCCAGCACACAAACTTAAGTTTAAATTTGTTTCATTGTTTCGTATAGCATACTAAGATAAACTGTTTATATTGCTGCACTTTTGAAAATAATTGTCTGACAATTTTATAAACTAATAAGTTGCATTTTTATGGCCTCCTTTAGTACTACGATTTTGCCAAATTTCGTAGTAATAGCTTGATTGTTTTCCGATATATGACGGATAAAACAGCGGGCAAAAAGTCTCTGTGTAGATATATTTATTTTACGTTTTAATTAAGTCTGCAATAGTATAAAGTTAAGTTGAAAATTGTTACATGTTATTGCATATATAGTTTTGTAAGATTCAATGTTTATATGGCACCCATTTTGTAAAAAAAGTGCCAGACATACTTAAAACATATTTGTTTACATGGCTTGCAGCAATACTCTGTTTTAACTAAATTTAGTAGGAACCGGTGTTTTGTTTGCCAAAATATGCCATAAAACATTTTTTTGAATTGGCACTATCTCAAAAAAATGCTGACCAAAGAGTCTCTGTAGGCTTATTGGTACATTTGATACATGTAAAAGATACGTTCAGCATACAAAATTTAGCTGGAACTGGTCAAACGATGTGGTAGATATACCAAATAAACTTATATTTGTATGTCGGCCACTATAAAAAAAAAGGGTTTCTTATCCATTAAAATCATATATACTTACGTGGCCTAAACTAGTATTACTTACGTTCCAAATGTTGTGGATATTGATTTAGTAGTTTTCGATATATATACGAAAACGGAATTTTTTTAATGTTGTGTTTTTAAAATGGCGTATTATTAAAAATATTAATCCCTAAATACAATGTATTAATTATGCACTCTCAAACTACCTAGTTTTGTTTATGACGGCCAAATGATCATTGTGCTATGGCATGGCACCCTGAATGTTTAAATTTCTACCATTTTGCAAATATGATGCCAGAGAGGTCGAAAAATATAATAGCCAAATTACCTTACTAATAACTATAAGAATACCGATTTTGGCGAAATTTGGTTCATGGTTTTGAAAGATACACATAGGCACGTATAGATACAAAGACAGGAAAGTGACCTCATGAGCCTTCGCTTCCTACGGAAACTAGGCTTAAAATTATAACCAAAATTTTGTAATTAATGTGATATTAAAACAGAGTTTTGTTTCCAAATTGTATTTTGTATATACAAGTCAGAAAATAAAACGATAGCTAAGATATCTAAATGATTTATGAGGAAATTGATACAGTTGTTTTTATTCCAATGTCCCAGTAAAGTGAAGTATCTTCTTCGCAACATTATAGGTCCTGCAGCAAAAAAATCTTATTTGAATGCTTGGGGAAGGGCGTGTGTTAGGAAACCTTAATCGCAGTGAAACTTCTCGCAATGCACTATAAAGATTCCCTGCTAAAATAGTTGCCATGCCGGCCTATATCTCGCAACTAACAAGCTGTAAAGGTCAAGGTGTAATTTTCGGGATTGTGGTCGCCTGCCTTTCCCTTCGCTGGCGTTGCATCAGGCGGCGTTACCGAGAGGCTGCAAAGTACTGCTCACCGCTCGGTAACTCATGCGTGGAGAATGAGGGAAGGCATGCTCCTCTCAGCCAGTTCGGCGGGGTTGGCATGCAGCCACATTGCAGAAAACACCACCACGCTGTTAATAATTCCCGACCATTTATGACCACTCTTGTGGGAATGTAGAGTCAATTTGCGAAAATGCGCTCCGTGGTGACGTGAAACGGATTTGAGCTGCGTAGGTGCGAAATATGGAATATTTCCGTATATCCTATATCTTAGGATTTCGCGGACGAACAATTCCGAGACTACACGAAAAGTTCGATCCTAGTGTAACCATAAAATAAATGTTTTTGTAAGTGGTTGTGGACATTTGCGTAAGAGAAACCTTATTCTTTCAAACATCAAAATGTAGCAAAAACCACATGTGTCAATTATTAACCCTTCAAGCATACAAAGAATACTGGAAACTGAAAAATAAACATGCATTGCTTTTAAAATAATTGTACATTCCCATTTTATATAAGTATAACAAAATAGCAGGTATATATATTGTAATGGACTGCAAAATTTCTGTTTCGTGTACAATCCGCGGTCAAAAAAAAAAAAATTATTTTGTTAGCACTTAGTTGAAGACATGCATGACGAGAATTTTTATACAAATAACGAGCTAGCAAACTTTGATGACAAGTTCCGTTAATCCGCGGAAAGGTGTGTGAAATTTACGGATACTCCGTCATTGAAGAAAACTGTGTTTTTGTAGTTTGACGAAGATAAAACGTTTAACCAGTAATTTTGAGTATCATAACGGGAATTTTTTTAACAGTTTATAATCTTAGAGTGAGTGAGCGAGTGAGTGAATGAGTGAGTGAGGAGATTTGGACGGCTAATAACATCGAGGTGTTGAGAGCCTATGCGGTAGAAGTGAGGACAGCGTGGAACAGCGCCGGAAGGAAAAGGCGGGGAAACGGGAGATCCCCGAGAAAACCGCTGACCAGCGGCATCGTCCGGCACGATTCCCACCTGCGAAAATCCAGAGTGAACTGTCTGGAGAATGAAACTTGTTCGCCCTTGCGGAAGGCAAGCAGTCTAACTGCTCAGCCACCGGGGCCCCATTATAATCTTAGATTAACAGACATGGCGTATCCTGGCAAGACTGCAGAAAGAGCGACATGAACGAAATATGGACTCTGAAGTCACAGGTTGGAGAAGACGAAAGTAAAATAGTAGAAAAACAACCCGGTGGAAACTAAATACAAAGGAAGGTTTTGAGGCGCTAATACCATAATGATCATAATACCAAAAATCATTGGTTAGAAATAGATACATACTTCCAAAAATAAAATTCAACAATTTTTAAAATCTGGGCAAAATAAGCATATTTTATTTGTAACGACCTATTATAATAATGTATAGGTAAACTACAGATTCAAAATTTGTCAATATATTTTCCTTTTTTTTAGCCTACTTCTGGAAGGAAAGATGTGTATATGCAATCACATGAATGTATGTCTGGAACGTATGTTCACCAATATAACTTTTAAACCCTTTAAAATAATATCACTAAACTAGGACAGCATGCATTAATTAGTCAGTAAATCTGACTTTTATAGTTTTCCATCAATATGGGTGCTTATTTTAATAATGGTGTCAATGTTAAAATTAAGGTCAGTATTTTATATCTCCAGAATCATTAAACCGATTTAAACCAAATTTGGCACGTTGGCATTGCATAATATAAGTATTGAATTTATGTGGGGACTATGTAATAGTCCGTTATTTCGGAAGATAGTGCAGCACGGAAAATAAAGCTTTTACGTTATATCTCGGTAACAACACAACCTATTACTGCAAAATCTGGCGTATAGGTAACACTATTGAAGGCCATTAATCGGAAAGAAGACGAAAAGAAACGAGTGAATTCAAAGCAACAACAAAGCTGACGCAGCAGAACTTTTACGTATTGCCTGCCAAAGGAAGAAACTTAAATTAATGTCTGTCAACAGTTTATTTTGAAAACTCTTGACATCAGTCAGCGAATGCTTCATTACATTTTTGACAAGAAAAGCAAACTACATACCCCAAAGTCAGACATGAGGGGCAGAAAATCGCCTCTAAGTGAGAAACCGCAAGAGTGAAAATAAGTAGACCAATTCATTAAATCTCTTCCAGCAGTCCCATCCCACTATGGTCGTCAGAGTACCAGCAGACCGTATCTTTTTGTGGAATTCAAGAACATATGTAATGTTTACATATTATATTGTGAGTATGCCAAGGAAACCCACTTTGTCCATGTTAAAGAACAAGTGTTCAAGAATATTTGGTGCACAGATTACAACATGGGCATTCATTGTCCGAAAAAGGATAGGTGTGTAATATGTGAGCAACATAATAATCTGGGCAAATATACAAGTAACACAATCTTCGCTAAATATTTGAGCGATAAGGAATTTGAAAGGAAAGAATTTGAATGCTATCAATCATGTGCTAGAAAAGCGGAATATTTTTGTGTGTTTGTCATTTATTTTGCAGAAGTTATTGATCACACCTAAAATAGATTGTTACATGAATTATGACATGTTTTAACATATTTTTCTAGGAAAGTTCAAATAAAGAACGGTTTCTTCTATTTACGGGGAAAATGTGATGATAAAATGGGAGCAAATGGAATATGTTCTGTAGTTTTTAATATTTATGTACTGTTGCTGCCAGAGGACATGTTAAAGAAGTATCCCTATACTGCGATTGCGGCTCTGGACAAAACAATAATGGGCACATGTGGGCTATACTGTTCTGTTTTTTGAACAATTCAAGAAACGTTGTGTCAATGAGCATTAGAGACCTTATTTCAGCACACACTGTTGACTCCATACGTGCCTGTTGAATCCATACGTGCCTGTTGATACCATAAAAGCCTGTTGACTCCATACAAGCCTGTTGACTCCATACAAGGCTGTTGACTCCATACATGCATGTTGACTAAATACAAGCCTGTTGACTCCATACGTGCCTGTTGACTCCATAAAAGCCTGTTGACTCCATACAAGGCTGTTGACTCCATACATGCATGTTGACTAAATACAAGCCTGTTGACTCCATACGTTCCTGTTGACTCCATACAAGCCTGTTGACTCCATACAAGGCTGTTGACTCCATACAAGCCTGTTGACTCCATACAAGGCTGTTGACTCCATACAAGCCTGTTGACTAAATACAATCCTGTTGACTCCATACGTGCCTGTTGTCTCCATACTAGCCTGTTGACACCATACGTGCCTGTTGACTCCATATGTACCTGTTGACTCCATACAAGCCTGTTGACTCCATACACATCTGTTGACTCCATACAAGCCTGTTGACTACATACACACCTGTTGACTCCATACAAGCCTGTTGACTACATATATGCCTGTTGACTAAATACGTGCCTGTTGATTCCATACAGGCCTGTTGACTCCATACATGCCTGTTGACTCCCTATATGCCACCATTGATGATGTCTTTTCCGGGGACCGGTACGCATGATTATTTACGTACTTCAGGTGGATTCGGACACGGCATAAGGTTTCTTATAATCATGTTTCTCCCGTGAATTCGGCCATGCAAAATATTTTTAATCACCTCTTTCTGGCTATTTATATGTGATACAATAAAAGAAAAACTTGAAAATTTTTGCACCTACATACAGAATTGTTTTTAAAACGATCTGAAAAACCACCTAAAACAGAGTTTTCATTATGAAAAACTAAATATAAAAGCTGCAATATGATAATGGACGTAGTGGCACAAGTGCGTACTACATTCGAAGATTACTGTTTAAACTGCAGTCTTTCAAGTCAGTGAGTGTAGCCAGTCCCCAGCACACGTGCCCCATATTTCACAGAATTGAAACATTATTCCTGTCACATAGTGGATACAAACATCTCAAGGGGCTTGTTTTAAAGAACGTGCATCCGGAAAGCCTGACTGACAAGAGAAGGTAGTTAATCGATTTGCACGAGGAGCTGCATGTGAGGAAGCCTCGTTTGTAAAATAGTACAGCAGCTGTGACTGCTCTACTCCAGTTAAGCACGACTTTTCTGAGAAGTGAGCTTTAAAATATTTAGTTTTTTGCCATAATTCGGAAAAACTGCCAAGGAAATGTTTTCTGTATATAGTACAAATCTAACTGTAGTGAAATTAAATTTATTAAAAAATTAAAATTCTCCTATTTTTAAACGATTTATTTCTATTGACGTAATTAAAATAAACAATATTGTTTTCTTGGTATACATTATGAACCGATGTAAGACATTTTACTGGTAATGTAAAACGAAATGTTGTTTTAACTTGCGGCATATAAATATTTGTTTCCAAACGAACGCTGCCACGCCCCCAATTTCTAAAAATATTTCCTGTACATATTTGTAATTATTAAGGTAAAAAGCAATGCTACACAAAAAATGTACAATTCTCTTTTTCACAGAATTCTCTTTTTCACAGAAGTTTAGTAACATTCAAAAGTCTGGAATATTTTCAAACTAAAATTTAAAATAGCTTATAATATCAGACGAATTAACACAAAATACGCGTTTTCTTCCATGAAATGATCAAGGACATTTGTAAAGGCAGATGAACATCGTCCGATTTCCTTTACTGATTTCATCTTACACTCGCTTCGAAGTTTTGTGTCAATGTATGTGTATTGTAAAACTAAAGTTTGAGAAACTATTTTCTCATCTGAAGGACCTTCTGTCCAGCATACTAATCCTAATTAACATTATCGTTATCTGAACTTCCTACGGATTTTCATCACAGAAGCCTTTTCAATTGAAAAAAATTTTCTCCAGTGCTTTCACAGTTAATGAAATCATAACTTTTGCAGATTTGATAACAGTACACAATTAAATATTTTGTTCGTTTTACAAACAATTCTTTGAAAAAAAATATAAATAGCCCAAAAATGTTCTTGCAGATCTACAGTATAAAAACCGTTTCTTTACAAAGCACTTACATAAAATATTCAAAATTGTTTATATGTTAATAACAAACCAGTCTTTGAAACTATCTTGTTAAAATTCAACGTTATTGTTACCCACTCCAGAGTAACGTGTACAATTTTATCTTTATTTACATACAGTGTTGCAAATAATAATCTTGGTAACTAGTTTCTGAAGAATGTTTTGTAAAAATTTAGAAATGATTTACAGTGCAGCTAAAAGTGCACGTATGTAGAGCGAGAAAATAGGAATTCATAATAGAGTATTATGCTGTACCACAAAATAATGTCAAACTATCTTAAATGTGCTGTGAGCATAACATTAAAACAAAGAAAAAACTGATGGCCATATAACATGATGTTCGACGATTTAAAGATGTATTGTTATAGTTTTTATATTTATCTTTCCAGTTCTTTACAAGTACAATTAAAATGTCTTAAATACAGATCAGAATACATATATGTTAATAAGCAATAGAGAGACATACTTTTATTACAGTTAACAGACACAAATTCATAGTGCATTTATGTAAATTTCCCAAAGCAAAATTTTTTAAAAATATGTTTTAAAATCAAACTGTTTCGAATCGTATGTTTCACGATTTATACTAATTTGAAACGATATTATAGAAGCACCGTGAAAGATATTTCAAATAATAATTTGTTCCAAAATTAAGCATTTCAGTACTTCTGTAAGTATATAAATTTCACAGCCAATTTAAATGCTGGAGTGATGAATACGACTTATTTGTTCAGCTCGTGGTTAATGAAGTGCCTATATATGACGAGCGGAGTGCGGTTAATAACGACGTCTTGAGTGCTGATGAGAGTGAAAAAGAGGTGGAAATCGAGCAGAATTACAGGGACTGCAAGGGCGGTGGAGAAACGGGAGATCTCCGAGGAAATCACGTTGTCCAGTACATTTCCCACGTGTGAAAATTCGGGAGCGAACTTGCCGGGATTCAAACCACAGGCCACTACACCACAGTGGCAACGTATACGTAACGAATATGAAGAAGAAGCAATGAAGGCCCTTCAGGAGTGATTATTTGCCGGCGAGGTAACTCCATCTTTCATATTTATAGCCTCCCGTGAACAGCTCGTGACGTTTCGCGTCGGCGTGGTTTAGCGTGACGCCGAGGTCCGCGGGAACAGCCGCTAAATCACGACGTAGAATTCCGTGAAGCGTGAAAGGGGAGAGCGGCGCCAGTTAGCGACGGACGCAGTTTTGCGACCTGCGGTGGTGACTCAGCTTGACCTTGGGGGATCGACGCTCGGTGTACGGATGTCGAGACCAGAGAAGGTCGTGCCGACAACGTGGCTATCGACCCGGACACTGGCTCTGACTGAAGTAACAGTAAAAGTCTAAAGGCACCATCACCTTTCGGGCCGATTGACGGTGTCTCGTTGTTAAGATGGGTTCACGATTAAAACCACAATACACATTGACCGTCATGATTTCAAAACTATCGACTTACAAAAACCATGAGAGGCCTCGACGTAGTGCATGAAGAGATAGAACTTGAGTTCGGAGTTTCATGCGGCTCTTAACGTCGGGGTCTTAATAGCCTATGAGAGTGAAGCGAGGTGCTTGTGGAACAGCGCCGGAATGCAAGGGCGGCGGAAATGGGAAGTCCCCGAGATAACCCGCCGGCCAGACGCACCGTCCGACACCATTCTCACGCGCGAAAATACACCAGGAGAATCTTTATGGACATCGAACCCAGTTCACCTTGGTGAGATATAAAAGATTTTAACGACAAAAAATATGCCAGCTTTTTTAAGCACTGTTTAATTTGAATTCCGTACCAAACAAAATGTTTTGCTATAATTCGTTTTTGTATGTCAATACAGCCCAAACCTTAAAACATTGCCAACTGACGTTAGACAAAGACAATATTTCTTCAGGTAAAAACCATACATAGGTATTCAATTGTGAATCAATATCGCACAGGGTTTATGATCGTATGCAATGTTCTTCGGTTACTCCCTAAACTCTGTGCTTCTATTTGTTTTAATGACGAATCCACCATTAGAGACTAGCCTCACGCTGGGGGCCAACGATTCGAGTTCAGGCCTCGGCGGAAAAGCATAGGTAGGAGGGGAATTCTCATGTAGGAAAAGTGTGTTTTCAGTTGCCAAGAATTTTAAACTATGAGACCAAACGTCGCCAAAATTAGTGAAGACACACAAGGCAGTGTGGACGTTGAAATATATGCATGTTTAAGTAATAATATTGTGTAAGTTTTATTTCCAATAAGAGGCAAATTAAATGCGAATTTATATAACCAGCGATTGTACACTCTAACAAATTATTCGCAAATTTATTAGACGAGTTTATACTTGGTGTGAGAAAGCGCGAATGGTAAAGTTATTTCCCATGTATTCATGCTAGTGTTCCTACACTTGCTTAGAAACTGCCAAATACGTAGGAAACTTCCTAACTTTGTATTGTTTCAGCGGTAAACATTCCATATTTGTAGCCAGATGTGTGGTATTATTTCCATACGATATATCGTTTAAAAACTTCCATTTTAGTTTAAAAAGTTTACCAGAATTATTTTTTATATACTGTAGGGATTTTACTGCGCCCTTCGCACTTTGCGATGACCAGAAACGATGGGTCATGGCGGTGAACCTTAAATGCTTTGTGGGTTCCAACATACTGTGCACATTTCAGGAAATTTTCTTTTTTTATATGTAGGTTTTTGCGTGTGTAGGAACCCACTTTCGTGTTTTTATGAGCCCATATAAGAATTTTGACACTCTTAAAGTGAAATTTATGGTTGCTCTAGGAAGCGCAAAGCTGAGTCAAAAAATTACATCATCTAATCATGAAAAGATTAGGATGTGTCTTGGGAAACATGTTGATTCAAAAAATTTTCGTTACTTTCCATAGTCCGTATTGTTGATTTAACCGAAACAGACTTCCATCCCTACTTTAATTATAACACGGTCCATTTCAGGGAAGTTTCTAGAACTCTGATAGACACTATAATATAACGCCAGGTAAATCTCTTTTTTTTTTGGTTGACAAACTGTGGAAATGAAAATCCCTTCTCACGCATTAATGCAATCGCGGTTGCATACATAGTGACATACCTACGAAGATGAATACAGTAGAAATTTTCTTCATGATACGTCCGTGGCGAATTATGGATGTATTCGCAGAAATATCTGTTTCTAATATATTTTAAGTTTCGCTGTTCACACAAATAGTTAAGTTAAAATTTGTTAAGCAGTTTCGTAGATAAAAAATTATGAGCTCACTTTTATATATAGTTGTTATTTTGAAAACATGTGTATTTGATCCTCTCAAAGTTTATTAGTTTACAAAGCCTGCTATAGTGCTACTTGTTTTTCAAATTTGGTACAAATATTTTTTTTTCAGAGATATCGCATAATTTGGTTTGCATGTGATACAATTATACAAAATGGTGGACAATAGAGATTTTGTGTGGACACATTTGATGGTTTTCATATGTGCAGCTAGCATACAAAGATTCATTGAAGTTAATAACATGGTTTTGACGATATAACGTACAAATCTACAACGGATATATGGCCATCTTTTTGAAAATAAGTGCCTGGAATACATAAGACATATAAATGAACATCACCCACCGCTGTACAACTTGTTTACCAAAATTGGTAGGAATCGGTCAATTGTTTCCCGAGCTATGACATATAAATTTAAATATTCATGTGGCACTATCTTACAAAATGGAGGGAAAAAGACGCACTGTGTAGAAATATTTGATGTTTGGTTTATATACTCCCCACATACAAAGTTAAGTTTGAATTGATTACATGGTTTCGAAGATCTGGAACATTACACCAACGGACAATGCACCGCATTCATGAGCATTCAGTTGTAATAATATTTAGCATGATAACTATTTCTTACGAGGCGTTACCACCACACATATTTGGTCACTGTTTTAAATTCACTTTAATTTTAAATGAAATATTATAATAAATAGATAACATATAAATAACACTTCACTAACACTACTTTTAAGAAGAGAAGTATACAACACTTGTGGTTCATGGTATAATTATAAAATAACTTAATACGTCATACATGGGGTGATTTTTCGAAGGTTTGATTAAAAAAGTGTGAAAAAACTGCGAATACAATATAAGTTTTTAGCAATGCTAGATGGTATGGAAATAAATTATTTTCAACGTGCGTAGTGTTTTTTTTGAAAACACCATTCCATCATTGTCTGAAATTTACTTTATTTTCGTAGATTAAAGTTTCAGGGGTACTTTTAACAGTTTCATCGATAAACTCATTATGCAAACACTATACAACGTATTTTAACATTTAGGCGAAAAACTTACGGCTCCGCAGAAACTATTCGTTTTCGCGTCACAATTTCGGATTCATAGTAATTACTGACAATGTACGATTATAGAAAATTAACGTTTTACGAAATGTTTAACATTTTTGTGCTAAAGTCTAGTAGCGTGTCATCTACTGGTTGTAAAATATCTGTAACATATTTATATTTGGTCAATATATTCCAGTCATTATGCAAGCCAGAAGTAACACACACTGAAAATTAGATACAAAAGTTTTAAACAGCTTGTGAATTGCAAATTTTTTATAACCAAACGTCTCTAATAATCCCCTTGAAACTGAACTTATGTCACAAGAACAAAGAATTCTGCATAAAAGGTGCAGCCGAGCCTAAAAAGTTAACCAGTGGCGTGTGGTGAACTGTTGCAAGGTAAGATGGTGTTTGCTCACTGCTGTACATTCTCGGTGCCCGCAGAAGTAATCAATAACAACGGTGAAGTCTAGGGTAACTGAATGTTCTTCAATGACACACAACGATCAGAAGAAGGACCCATATTATACACGTCCTGTGACGTCACCTGCCAAACTACGTTATAAAGGTGGAAAGGTAAACTGGCAAGCAACAGGGCACAGCGCAGAGCCAACGACAGCATACCTTGCAACAGTTCACCACACGCCACTGCTGTGAGCATCCTACACGTTTACGACGGCAGCGACGCTCTTTAGTCTGCTGTCGTGATGGATATCGAAACCTGGTACTTTCAAAGTCGCCACCTCGCTAGTCCCTCCGTAGACTAAAGATGAGGTGGACCGATCTCGCTTGCCGCGTCCCAACATTGAACTGCTTCTCTGGCAACACGTCTAGCGAAAACGGCATGGTTTGATTTCGGGCTATAAAACTGTTTTGTAAACAAATGCCGTGGGATTTACACTGAAGAGCCAAAAAAACTGGCACACCTGCTTATATCGTGTAGGCGTCCTGAGCACGCAGAAGTGCTGCAAGACAACGTAGACAACGTGGCATGGACTATAATAATGTCTGAAGGTATGCAGGAGGCAATTCACACCATTAATCCTGCAGGCCAGTCCACAAATCCAATCTGCGCCTATTTGAGAAAGGGTTGCACGTCTGTCACGTTTAATGATTCTCGTCAGTCGTCGTTCGTCCCGTTCGTTCGCGATCTTTTTTCCTGCCGCAGCGATGTCGAAGATGTGATGTTTTACAGGATTCCCGATATTCGCGGTACACTCGTGAAATGGTCGTACGCAAACATCCAAACATTATCGCTACCTCGGAGACGCTACGTCTCATCTCTCGTGCGCCGACTATAAACACCATGTTCAAACTCACTTAAATCTTGATAACCTGGCATTGTAGCTGCAGTAACCGATCTAGCTGCCGACCGCATCGCGTTACTCTGATTGGTTCCATACCTCTGTTATTTGCACACGCATGCCTAGACCAGTTTTTTTGGCTCTTCAGTGTATTTATGCTTTCTCTAATCAATTTGTAATGCAGTTTGATTAAATTCAAATTGGTTGAAGTATTTAATTATTATAATAGTGCTTCTCACCATGTGACTTTAGTTGTGCGTGAGTGGGGTAGGTCGATTAATAGACGGTCTACCTCATCTCGAGTCTATGATTTCTCATGTAGTGACTGGGAGGGCGGTAGGTGGGAAATCACGGCGTCGGCACATCCGTCACTAGCAGCGACAGCTCAGCGGCGCAGGTAGCTGGTATCGGCGGCGGAAAAGTCCCGGCACGCCCACGCCTTACCCGGAAGTGCAGGGCCCTTCTCCCGCCGGCGGCGAAGGAGATATTTGGGGGAGCAGTATCGGCTTCCTGGCGGCACTCCTGCGGGCGAGGTCCTAGGACGCGGGGAGCTGCAGTGGTCGCCGACATGCTCTGGCTGCTGTTCTTCTTGTCTCCTCTGCCCGCCGCGCTGGGTAAGTGCCGTCCGTACCTGTAAGTGCCGTCCATACCTGCAAGTGCCGTCCATACCTGTAAGTGCTGCCTTAGAACGGTGTACAGAGCTCAAACGTTAAACGTTCTATTATGTCTGAGTGAGGTCTGCTTACGAATAGCATTCAAGAAACGCCACGCATATGTATATGTTTCTCAGTTACTCCGTTTCTCTCTAAAAGCATGTTATCATCATAGTGAAAATGGCTCGAACGGGTGTTTTCACGGTCGTTTTTAGGTATGAACATTCCGGTACAAATCTTTAAAAAAAGGCATAGGGATTTGCGTTGAGTCTTTAGTTGTATTATCACGTCGTTAAATGGTAGGGTATCTACTGAATGTCTCGTAGCGGCGTGTTATCGCAGGCAAGACTGCACGCCAGTTCAGTGCTTTGCGCGTAGAGGCGATGAGAGAGTTGATGCGTGTGTCTCGGTCGCCCCTAGCGCTCCCACGCATTAAGGACTCAGATGTGCAAAATTCCCTCAAACTGTCAATCACACCACGTGCAGTTACTGACGCATGCTGTCACAGCAGAAAGTACCGTTCAATAAAGGAATTCATTGTTCTTTGTTGAAACTATATTCTGTAGTCTCGTGAACGACATCTGTTGAACACATAAACCGCAAACATGTTTTTATTGGCCTCAAAAATTGTAATAGCGATATACGGATACCTGTACGGTTCTGTAAGAAAATATACACATTTTTCCGCCGCAACGCCTTTAATTATATACTTATCACTGTGTGTAATGGTTAACAGATATATTTAAAATCAAAGTTTTAAAAATACCCACCTGAAAATGTGCACACATTTTAGTGTACACGCCGGATGGTTTGTTCCCACTAACGTTGGCAACAATCTCATGAAATTAAGTTCTTTCTCTTAACGTCGTATTAATAGTGTAATGTTTAACATTGTGGACAAATTATTTTATTTAATTTATGACGGTCCTATTCGCGTAGAATAAGAATCAGTATTTTAATGGCATATTCATGGTCCTAAAATGTTGACAGTTTTATATCAGAGTCGACAAGTACGCAGAGATCAAATAGCGCAGCAGTTACTCTGATGAGAAAGTAACCATTCTCTGATTAACTTTGTGAAGCTCCGGGAACGAGCATTGTGTCTGATTCGCTACCACATGTAGCGAAAGGTTCCTTATTGGCTGGGCTGCCAGCTAGTGGGCAAGCTACCAAGCCCTGATTCGCGAACAACGTAGCAACATCTCACTGGACAATGATGCCTTTTTACTTGCGCGTGTTGCTGGAGTTTACTGTATTAACGGCTGTTAAAGCATGTTCGCGGTCAAGTTAGCACTTTTGAGCCTTTGTTTATCCTTCCACCATTTTGTTAAAAATGAATATTGCAATGTTAGTAATAAACCCCGTGCATACATTTCACCGAACTCGGAAGTTAAAGTCCAAGGCTACAATAAAATATATTATTTGACTGTAAATATAAATGAGAGGGCTTGAAAAAGTCCTGATTTTACCGTGAATAGCTTAAACGTCTCTGCATTATTATGAACTATTTAATCCTATAGTACCATAAACCGCTGCTGGCAACGTCAAGAAAACGTGTACATTTTTTTATAGATCCCGATATGTAACCTGGGAACAAATAACAATACAGAGGTGAAACACACTCCATCGCCTCCAACTACAGTCGCGCATGCCAGAATAATGTTCTCACTAGCCAAGGACATATCTGAACACAGTTCGCCAATCAGCACCTAGCTAACCTACTCGCTAGCCGACAGCAATTCTCAGCCAATAGGAAACATTTCGCAGCAAGCAGTAACCAATCACACGCCAGTCCCATCACCAGGTCCTCGCGCAGCCAATCAGCGTAATGGTACACATACGTAAAAAGATCCACCACCCCACCGAGTGTTTGTTGTGTTTATCTACATCACCGAGCGTCGCGTCGTAACGATACGAACACAGTTCCGAACAAACAATTTCTTCGTTGCAACGCTTGAAACGATGTTATTTGTTTGTGACCAAGAGGTTTAATGGTAAACTTTTTAATGGGGGAGATAACGTAGCCATCCTGGACTTGCGTCTATAATCCTCCGTAACTAAATTCTCATTGTCAATACCTTTAAATTTCAAAGCTTGCCAATCCTAATTCCGAAGGCCATCTTCTTTTTCTCGCGCGATTTACATCTGCAGGCGTATTCAAAGGTTCCCTCGTTATTTAATAGTTTCTGCCACACATGTGAACATATGGATATGACTGAAGCCGTACGAACGTCAAAAATTCTGTGTATTGGTGGTATTAAGTTTGTAGCGAAGTCGTTGCGTTAAAGATTGGTACTTAGGTAGGTCTTGACATCTCGTCGACAGTGAGGTCATTGCCGTCGAGGTATGTTACTCAGAGAGGCCTGTGATAAGGAACCATCTCGGCATTCAGAGGTTAGCAGCCGTTCAGCCAGCGTGGCCCCCAAGAGAACTAGTGACGTCATAGGACAATACGTATGCCTAGGTTACTAACCTGACATCATTGCTTTTATGTGTACGTGATCGCTAGACATGTCATTAAATTAGTTCAATATCTACAAACGTAAAGACACGGAGCGAGGTGGTAAGGTGGTAAAATTTCGGAATCGCATTCGAAAGGACCTGTGTTGGCAGCCCGGTACGACCGTCCTAGATTCGATTTCCCTCATTTTCCCGAAATCACTGAATGCCTGGATGGTTTTCATATCACAGGCCTCTCTGAGCAACTTGCCTCGTCGCTAATGTACCTCGCTGTCGACGAGATGTTGAAGACCTAACCAGGTGCCAATCTTAACGCAACGACTTTGCTACGAACTTAACACGTGGAATTACTTTCCGATCGTTGTAAAATTTGCTGCTTGGCAAACGAATATCAAGAACAGTTAATATTACGGGAGAGCACAAAATGTGGCAACAGAAACGAAAAATTCCTTCTGTTGACACCTGTCGTTATTTAGTCTTTAAGTTTGGTACATATTTTTTTTAACACATAAATAAGAGTGTTTGGGTGAGATCAATGCCAATCACAACTAAGTTTTTGCTGTGTTATGCTTGTGAACGCCATTTGCAAGCGTGAATAATAGTTACATAATAAATTTAACATATTATATTTTGTTATGGGAAAGCATNTATAAAATTAGAACCAAACACATATTTTTACAGATAAATAAACAGAATGTGTCTCTCTACTGCCAAATAAAAAATAAAATTTGGAATAGCAGTGCACCATGCTGTGGGAAATTTCCCTATTCAAAGTAATCTCCCCTACCCCCAGCCAAGGAAGAAAAAACCTTGGTTATTTAAAAAGTTGGAATTAATAAAAAAAAACGATTCGATGTTGCGACACAGACATGGGAACTGTGCAGATGGAATGTGCACTTTACCTCATATTCTGACGACGGACCTGGGCGGGAACTTTATCGACGGTTTCGTTCGCGTCCGCTGGGGCAGTATCAGCTGAGGAATGGCATGTAGCGGTTATCTCCAAGAGCTAGGTCGCTACGATAACTTGTAACAGCGTTCCGTTGTTGTGGTTATTGCGATAACGGCTGGGGTGAGCCCCTGGTGGTTCCGTTTCGGCTAGTGAGCTTTCTCTCAACTTAACTTCGAAACTCTTTCGCTGCAGATGTACGAAAACTTGGGACACGGTGATATAGTCTGCTCACCGTAAAGTGGGCACTTTTAAGGGTCGAGGTACTATTTTCCTATTGGCCATTTTCTACCTATTTTCCGAAGTATAGAAAGGCCTATGAGATCACTTTCCTGTCTGTGCGCCTGTGTATGTATGTTGTGTGTGTCTGTTATTACGTGCCTGCGTGAGTGTTCTAATTTTTTAACGCACCTTTAGAAATTCACCAAAATCGGTACACATAGACGTTTAATAAACACACCTGACTTTTACAGTTTTTGACAACGCCAGGAACTTCCTTTCAAAATGGCGGCAATTTTAATATTTTAGATGATTTGTCATAGTTTTGGCAACATTCAACCGATTTAAGCAAAATTTTGCATGATGACAGAGCGTAGAGAGAGCATACAATTATTGATTGAATACTGTTGTTTGTCCATCATTTTGGATGATACCACCAAATATATAAAAAAAGATTGTACCTTATATGAAATGCCAGCTTAACTATAGTAATTAAACTGGAAAAGGAACTCGTTTTCAAAATGGTGGCCATACATATCATATGTCATATACCTGCTACAGCATTCTACCAATTTTGACAAAATTTTGTATGCTGAAAGTATTTATTCCAAGCTTCTTATATGCCAACACATAGTCATTTTTGTCAGCCCTTTTGTAAGGAGCGCCAGATAAATAAATAATATTTTATGTCATATCTCGGTAAAAAAAGTAATCAATTCCTACCAAATATGCCAAACAAGCAGTAATGTGGCATCTGATGCTAATTAGTGTGTTTTATGTATGTTGGACACTTATTTTCAAAATTGCGGCTACATAGCATTTTTAGCTTAGAAGGCAATATCGTCGAAACCATGTAATTAATTTCAACTTAACTTTGTATACTGTCAATAGATATTACAACTATGAAGAGTAGGCATATCTTCACAATGCATCTTTGATCTGGTATTTTGTAAGATAGCCCCACGCAAATAAATAATTTTTTTGTCATTTCTTGGGAAACATTTTACCGATTCCTATCAAATTTAACAAACAATAGGTAGTCCGGTATATGATGTAAAAAGGTATGTTTTAGTACATCAGGCACTTATTTTCAAATGATTGACATATAGCCATATTAGCATATAATGTTATATCGTCGAGACCATGTAATCAATTCAACTTATCTTTGTTTGCTGTTAGTAAATTTATATAACAACTATCAACTGTATCCACACAAAGCATATTTCCCCACCATTTTTAAAGACAGTACCATATGAGTAATACAATTTTTAACCTATCTTGGGAAAGAATTGACCGATTCTTACCAATTTTGACAAACTAAAAGTTACTCAGCAGATGGTGTAAAACGGCTTGTTTAAAGTATTTCAGACTCGTATTTTCAAAAGGGCGGGAACACAGGCCTATAGCTTAGCTTAGTAATCTTTATCGTCGAAACCATGTTATAAATCTAATTTAATTGTTTACGTTGGCAGTTTTTATTACAAATATGACATGCTGCTACACTGGGCATATTTTGTCCGTCATTTTATAAAATATGTCACATTAAAAAATTTAGTTTTTATGTAATATCTCGGAAAGAAAATGAACCAATTCTTTCCAAATTTTACAAACAATGTGCACTGCAGCCGGTGGTTTTAACTTCTATGGTTTATGTTCGACAGGCACTTATTTCCAAAATTGTGGCTATATAAATATCTTAGCTTAGCATATCTTACTAACGAAACTAACTACAACCTAACTTTGATTGTTGGCAGTATCTATCACAACCATTAAATTTTTCTATACAGAGTCTCATTTCCCTGCCATTTGGTAAGTTAGCCCCACAGTATAAATTAAGTTTTTATTTCGTATCTCTGGAAACAATCAACCCTCTTCTACCGAATTCGGTGAAGAATATTTACTGTAGTAGGGCAAACAACTATACATATATATAATATATATAGGTCTATATATAATGTGGCCAACACTTAGTTTCAGAATGTTTGTTATACAATATTTTTCGCTTAGTGTGCTATATCTATTAAACTACATAATTGATTTTAGATTGACTTTGTATACCGTCAGTAAACAATCATCAAATGTGCTAATACATAAATTGTTCGTCTTTGATTAATGAAGATCGTCACATGAAAAATATGAATTTTTAAAGCTACATCTCAAGGATTAATCAACCGATTTACACCTAATTCTTCAAACTACTAGCGCTATGGTAGGCAATCTAAGCTTAAGTGTTTTACAAGGCTTAGTCACTTATTTTCAAAATGATGAAGGCCCTGTAAATATTCGAGGTTCATGATCGAATCCAACCTCCGTAATGCAGTTGATTTCACACTAGCTTATGGCACGAGGTTTTCTGCGTTCGAGTCTCGGGTAAGGCACGCATGTATTTGTAATTGCCTCATTGCTGTTGAGTACGTTTCTGGTTAATTTCTAATGATATTGCTTCCAACGACACACGCACTACCTACCAACTCAGTTTTGAAGAAATTATTTAAAAATAAATTGCACGCATGTTGAGGAAAGAAGCTCATTATTTATATAAGTAATGTATTGTTTATGCTTCCATCATTTTTCAAAATAAATATTACCATGTAAGTAATATACATAGTGTATATATTTCACCGGACACAAAAGATATTGTCAAAAGCTACAATAAATTAAATTAATTTACTATTATTCCAGATGAGAGGGTTTCAAAAATGCTCACTTTACAGTAAATGGCCTATACTTCAAAAAATCAGGCTGCTTCTGAATTATAGGAGTATTCTCACTACATTACTGTTTATATATTAATCTCATACCACCTCCACCGACGCTCAATAACTTGCAATAGGAATTGGAAGAATAAAATATATATTTATATATATATTCATTTGATTTATAATAATTGAAATTATTCCGTTATTTTACATTCAAAACAGAGACAATCCGGTGCACATGCAAAACAAATACTACTTGGCAGCAAACTATTTTATTTGCCAAACTGCAAACATTGATGTTCTTAATTTTAGTATAAATCAAGAATCTACTGATAACTAATTAGCATACTTTCCTATACATGGGTGCAAATACATTTTTGTGAAGTTCTTGAAACCTTGAGGGTAGGTAGGCAATGAGGCGGCATTAACAGCAATATAACTATAGATGAAACCATAAACATGTGAAACAGTACAATGACAAAGAAAATACATGAGTGACGTAAACGAGATACAAATTCAGAAAAAACCAGCACATTCGACTATTGTAATAGATACAATATACAAAGTTAAAATTTAATATTTTTAATATTTTCTTATATATAGCGCAATAAGCCGAAATATTTGTACATGCGCCATTCATAAATTAAGGGACTTACATATTTAAAACATTAAATTTAATACAACCTACCACAGTACAACTTCTTCGCCAAATTAGGATGGAATAGGTTCATTGTTTCCCGAGATACGGCATAAAAGTATACTCTTTCATGTGTGCTATCTTACAAAATTGCGGGGAAATGAAGCTGTGCATAGACAATTTTGACGGGTATATTTGATACTATCAGCATACAAGGTTATGTTGAAATGAGTTTTGCAGTTTCGTAGATAAAATATTCGCCTTTACATTGTTTATATGGACGCCATTCTGAAAATATGTGTCTGACCCTCTCAAAAATTATCAATTTACATAAGCTTCCATTGTGCTACTCGTTTGCCAAATGTGGTAGATATTGGTCGTTTTTTTTTTGGAGATATAGCATTATATAAATTTTTCATGTGATACTGTTTTACAAATTGGCGGACAAAACAGATTATGTGTGTACACATTTGATTTTCGTAATACATTCTCCCATCATACAAAGTTTAATTGCAATAAATTCCATGGTTTCAAAGATAAAACATAAAAAACTAAAATAGCTATATGACCCCCATTTTGAAAATAATTGTCTCTCAGACTTAAAACATCTAAGTTAACAGACCTCGCTGTCGATGAGACGTTAAGCCCAACTGCCTACCATATCAGTTAACAGACCTCGCTGTCGACGAGACGTTAAGCCCAACTGCCTACCATATCAGTTAACAGACCTCGCTGTCGACGAGATGTTAAGCCCAACTGCCTATCATATCAGTTAACAGAACTCGCTTTCGATGAGACATTAAGCCCAACAGCCTACCATATCAGTTAATATTACCTACCGCGGCTCTTCTTGTTTGCCATATTTGGTACGAATCAGCCAATTGATTTTTCGGGATATGACATAAAAACGTTATTTGTTCGTGTGGTACTGTCTTACCCAATGGAGGACAAAAGAGGCTCCGTGAATACACATTTGATGTTTATTTCATATAATCTCAGCACATATATTTCAGTTGGAATTTATTAAATGTTTTCGAATATATAGCACAGTATGCTAAATATCTATATTACCGACATTTTGAAAATAAGTGTTTAACATACTTGAAACATTTTTTACATACCAAAGGTGGCACTACTAATTGATTGCCAAATTTGGAAGGAATCGGTAAATTTTTTCTCGGTAAATTACACAAAATCTTGATTCATTATTGTAGCGCTGTATTACCAAATAGCGGACAAATGTTTTGTTTTAAGCTTTTTTGATGCTTGTAATACATACTCCCAGAGTTCAAAATTTGGTTGAAATTGGATAAATGGTATGGTGGTTATACAAAATAAAACTAAAATTTTGATGTTTCAGCCATTTTGAAAATAAGAACCAATAAAAGTTAAATTAATCATGTTTACCTGGTGTATTATGGTATTTCTTATGTGCCAAATTTGGCGGAAATTGGTTCAGAATTTGTAGAGATAAAACATAAAAGCTTTTTTTTTTTTTTTCATGTAGCGCAATCTTCCAAAATGGCCTACAAAAGAGGTTGTTGTGTGGCTTATAGTATGATTGTAGTAGATAGTGTCAGCGCACAAAATTAGTTTGAAATGGGTCGAGTTATATGGTAGTAATACCAAATAAACCTAAAATACTTGTATGGCCATAATTTTAAAAATAAGTTTTTAATTAAGTTTAATTACTTACTTTTACGTAGCTGGTCATAGTATTACTTACTTGACAAATTTGGCGAAAATAGTTTGAGAAGTTAAGATGTAACATAAAATCTTTATTTTTCATTTTGCGCTATCTTCCAAAATGGCAGACCAACAACCGTATTCACATCTGAATTTAATGTTTAGCTTACAACTTGCGCTATCAACATCCAAAGTTGATTAAAATCGGTTGACTGGTTTCCCAGATATGACATATCACCCAAAATTTAAAAATGACAGCCATTTTAAATGTAAGTGGTTGTCGTGGTCGAAAAAAACTATAAAAGTAAGGTTTGCTTACTTAGTATTATATGTGTACCGAGTTTGGTGAAATTCGGTTAAGGCGTTAAAAAATTGAGGAGGTGGAGGTTTACACACACACACGCACACACACCTACAGAGGCATACACACATAAATACACACAGCCACAGAGATTGAACAGTGATCTCAGAAACCTATCTTTCCTTCGGAAATTAGTGTAATAAGTATTGCGCCTCATATAATTTTCGGTTGATAAGTGAATTTGTTTTAAATCCAAAAGCAAGCTCATAGAATCTCTTTCAACGCATGATTTTGACCATTTTATGGCCGTTCTTGAGACATGCACTGAATATGAAAATATGTCTGCTTCATCTTTAATCTACGGTTTAGTCGTGAAATCGTGTGATTTACTTGTGTCTTTGAAGGAGCAATGCCTGCAGCTGAACTAGTCAGCAGCTAGCGGAACAACGGGGGGATTTTAAATACCCCAGCTTCACCAATCAGGTATATTTTCTCCTTCATGATATGTATCACATCTGGTAGGGAAATACTATCATTAAATTCACTGACTGAAACCACCTACATAAGAACGGGCAAACAAATTAATTCACATAATTATATTTACAAATATATTTTTGGTATAATGTCAGTTTGCATTTCTATAAGAGAACAGAAGTGGTTCAACCCACACACGAGTGCGTCGCAATGGTGAATGTCCAAAAATCTTCATCCAGTCATCCTCTCCAATTGCACTATTAATCCAAATATCACACACAAGAGTGACAGCCAACTAAGGAATGGCATCATATACGTTAAAATGTACTTTAGTGACCAGTGGGATCATGTAAGCTGTACACGGAGATCGGGAATATGCAAATGAAAGGAATGTTGGATGTGTCCACAAAGAGTGGTTGAGTTTCACAGGACGTTACCGATGTGAAATCGTTGTTTGTACTTGAGTCAAACCAATCGCGTTCGGCCATGCGGTGTCGTCATTCATTCACACTTGGAAGGTGGTGACGTTACACATAGGCCGAGCACAATACGGATGTTGTTCGTGAAAGCTTCCCAACCTTCACTGCAATACCTTAGTGTGGCCTTCACAACACTTAACCGTTTTTCACAACTACTCGCGAGTATATGTGCTTAAATTAAAATAACAACAATCGGATAAATTTCGCTGGTTTATTTACCTGTAGGCTAGACTGTAATGTCTTATTAATAGTAGTGCATTAGCTATTTTGTCTATTGCTCGGTGCCTGAGCGAGTAGCCACTTAAACGCCGCCCAACAGCAGGATCACAATTGGTCAATGTTTTCTTTCAGATTTGTTACTGGCTGACAGTTCTCCACGGCTAATATTAGAAAAGACTATTGTATTACAAATAACGGCCGTAACTTATTTCTTTACACAGGTTCTTAACACTTAGAGTGTGCTACAGATTTATTAGCAATTAAGATCAGCTATAAGTGCGTCATCTGTATTCAAGACTGAATGACCATCATTTGTTTGGGACTCTGTATTCCCATTACAGCCTCATCCTGTTGGTTCACACAACAGTAAGTGCTCTTCCTGTACTGAACAACGTTCTTTGCTTGCCATCTCAGTCAGTATGATGCTGAGCTGAACGTGCCAGAATAAGTTGTTGTGTCCCACGTGGAATAATATAAAATTCATCCTAATCACTTGAATATTTCAGATTTCTAGTATCCGTGACAAAATAAAACGTCGCAGAGTACCTTTACGAAAATTGCTGGCGAAGAAAGATTTATTTGCACGTGTCTTAAAAACACGTGGATGGCGTAACGTTACAACAAACTCCATGCAACGCAGTTAAATTCAGGCGACGTAATATAACGTCTGCAGCGCTCCTAGTGCCAATGTCTAAAAGCTATACATTAATAAGGAGAACACGTGTAACTGAATAATGAGCGGCATAATTCTTTATTTACGCACATGCTAGTAGCCATATTAACAACAAATCGTTGCAATAAGATATAGAGGATAGCGATTACCGTCGCGATGTCATAAAACTCGCGGAGTTAGCAGATTTTCACTTAGACTGTTGCAATCATTAAAAATTTCCTAAGACGAAAAATTCTTGTTCCTGGTAGACCTTTGTCGCTTGCACACAAGAATCTTGGGTTTTTTTTTCAGACCAGCGTATTAAGCAGGCATTCACTACGGTATCTGTTATTTATTTAATCCGCAAGCCCTTATATTAATGTTTATTAATTCATATCTTTAAACATCGGTATAACTGGAAAAGATACTCATAAACTGCTGTACAGGAAATACGAAATTATGAAAATTCAATCATGATGGTACTCTTACTCTATGACGTGGGGAAGCCTTTTAATGCACTTAATTATCATGCGTTTCTCATATGCGTGTGACGTTTGAGGAGGCAGTAGTTACCCCATACTATCTCCTTCGACGTGTATCATCAATGAAATATATAACTTCCAGCTAAGCAGGGCATCTACAGAATCAATCTACAGAATATGAAACAATTATTTTACGGTCACTGACATAACTGACACTTGCAATAATCTTTCCTCTAACAAAATCATACATTCACTGAGAAAAGATTTGGTTTAATAGAACAAAATTGGTTTAGCTCAATCAAATTATTTGTTTATGTAGCGGCAGTGAAATAATATTTCGTTGAAACAAAATTATTTTGTTGTTTTTATTTGGTTTCGCCAAACAAAGATTTTGTAGGTGAATTTTAAGATTTGTTTGTCTCTACATACAGTAAAGAGTTTCGGTTAGTATAAAAACATTTGAAGCCCAACCAAGATTCGAACTAGATCAGCTGCGTCCGATCACTACACCATAGAAATCTCATCTGAAGTGACTATTGTTCGAATAAGAAAGTTTTTAAATATGCATAATTCAAATACTGGACAAGGTGCGCAAATAAATATTTCAAGTTTTATAGTTTTACTTTATATTTTCCAAATGAACATGTTTAATTATTAGGTTTGTACCCTTATTAAGCATAAAACATGCACTAACAAACATTGTTACTATACTAATTGCCACAAAAATTGAAAACAAACTCTCGAACTTTATTTTCAAACGAAGACAATCAAATAAGTCGCTAAAAACATAATAATAAAATTTTGTTGACAGTCTGATTTCTTTTGGCCCAACACGGTGGTTTTGTTAATTCAAAAGTACATTTTGTTAGATGAACGAAATTAATTGTGTTTTTTTTTTTTTCAAGTTTTGTTAACTCAACAAAAATGTTTTGTTTGGGGCAAATAAATATAATTTTTTTCCATACACAAACAAATATGTTGTTAGCTGTTATCTCAGTATTTATTAAAATTACACCAGCGATTTGCATTAAAGTACTCAAAAATTTATACTTTTGAAGGGCTGTTTCTCCCTACTATTTTTAGCGTTGACTTATTTCCGTGCATTGTGATCACTTCACTAAGTGACGGCTGTTTGTCTTTGAATTATAGGTCGTTCACGGCAAGTGCGCCAAATGCCGCTGATAATTGGGGGAACGGAAGCAGGGAACAGGGAATTTCCATTCCAGGTAAGAAATTCTCGTAGTAAATTTACGCTTACTTGTTACGTGTTATGCTCACACATTTGAGGACGCGGCGGCCCTAGTGAACCAACACAACATTCTTAAGAATTTGTAGTAGCCTTTCGTACACAAAGACCGTGGGTTCACGGGAGCTGAGCAGTTAGCCTGCTCGCCTCCTACCTAGGCTAAGCGGGTTCAATCCCCGGCCGGGTCACTCCTGGATTTTTGCATGTGGGAATCGTGCCGGTCGATGGCGGTGGCCGGCCGGGTTTTCTCGGTGATCTTCCGTTTCCCCCCGCCCTTTTATTCCGGCACTGCTCCGGACTCACCTCATTTCACCATCACGACCTCACTTTTAAGAGCCGCCCAAATCTCTTTGCTCACAATGACCGCATTATTCGGACGTTTCGTTCACGTAACTATGAAGTTGAACGGTGTTTCCAGTCACTTCAGTAACCCTGATTGGAAGTTACGTATGCATTTTATTATGGTTTTTAGATTGTACTGACTTTCCGACCTGTAAAAGTCACTTTGACTAACGGCCTTAAATCTATGAACTCGACACATTGAAGAATACGCTGAAACGTAGATATATAGAGCAACTCTGACATGCCTTGTAAAGAAAATACGCACTGATCTTGTTTCTTAGTATGACACTTTCTTTCATAATCAACGAGAACATAACACACACAGTTTCGCCAAAAAAAAGCTTTTTTTTATTAATTTATTTAAATTGAGTTATTAATATATACTGCCAGTTGTGCGAAACAATATTCATTTCTGGGGTGGTGTAACACAATAGGACATTGGAAAATT
Organism: Clitarchus hookeri; assembly: GCA_002778355.1. NCBI lineage: Eukaryota > Metazoa > Arthropoda > Insecta > Phasmatodea > Phasmatidae > Clitarchus > Clitarchus hookeri. The sequence goes on along the minus strand of NQII01001982.1, from coordinate 250,095 downwards.
GGAGCACACATATGAGCATATATTGTGTTTTTGCAATGGTGGATCTAGCCGAATAGACTTCAACTTCTCTTGAATATGTTCAGAACTTTACGAACATCCAAATTTTAAAGACCCTGAAATGTTGCGCGTCCATGTGATGGTAGAATATATTTAAACAATTTGTTCCTTCTTCACACAGCCCATGTAAATCACGGAAATCCGAATCCATAAGATTGAAATTATTTTATTTTCTGAAGCCAATTAATAAACGATAACCACTAGATTATTTAAGAAGCCTTCTTGGGTCCCAATAAAAACGCATTCAAAAATTCTAAATAAAAACTTTTTACGGTGAACTTCACTGAGACACTAACTGCATGATTGCTCGTATTAATTCTGCTGATAATTAAAACTTTTTAAATCTCTGTACGTGCATTCTAACATTCCTTGTATAGCTTACTTGAAATTAATTTTTCAAAATTTGTATTTTTGTGTGAACATAAGCTTTTTGCTAATATCTTAGGCGAGGAAATAAATTTGACGTTCTCTGTATTGCAACAGTTGAGCTATGTGTATGATTCCTACTTCTCGATAGCTAACATTGCCGTCGATAGTCCCCTGTCTTGCTTCTAAGCCGAATCGCTGTTCTATTCCCGGAGGGGTCGTACACGATATTCGCACGCAGGAACGTTGTGGAATTTTTATTTCGCCGAATACTCCCTTTTCCGCAACCACACAGCCAGATGCTGCTCATTCCACGCCTCATTTAATTTAACTGGATGCTAAGGATCTGGTTGTTACGTACATCCTTAACATGTCAACGCAAAGAGGTAAGGGTTTGGTTGTTACGTACGTTAATAATATGTAAATGCGAAGAGGCTTACGCAATCGAACTAACGAGAGTCTTTCTTGGTTTATCGCACAAGAAAAAGCCAATTAAATAATTCACCGCTCCCTTGGCGACTGTCGATCTGCAGTTTGTGTATGACAGTGCACAACATTACCTTTACATAATTAAATACTATGCAGCACGTGGTCAGAAAAACGAATACATTTTTTATTTAATATCAACATTTAGTGTATCAGTAAAGGAAATGTATATATCTACATATTCATTAAAATATGTTTTTTATTTCGTTTCTCAGAATATAAAAAAAGGGTGGTTTATTATATCACGTAGACGTATTTACTTAATTTTTGTGTAGGTCTCTCGTCGTTTATCTGTTGGCTAGAACAGTTACGAGCACGCTTCTTTTTTTTTCGGCAAGATGATTGCAAGATGGTTCATAATTATTTTTTGTTGTCGACAGGTGTCCATTAGAAAGTGGGGTCAGCACTTCTGCGCAGGCACCATCATCAACAAGGAGTGGATCCTGACAGCCGCCCACTGCCTGGACAAGGAGTGAGTAGGCTGCCCACCAGCAGAGATAACTATCACCTTCGCCAGGTCTAGTAGTGCGCCTCGGCACTCCCGAAGTTTTGCTTCGACGATCGATTGGTTGGATTAGTTTTAAACGTTGAACTGTCCTGCGCGCAAAGGTCGAAGGTAGTGGACTCCGGGTTATCTAGTTATCTCCTAGAAGAGCCTCAGGATGTCGAATGTAGCGTAATGCCTGCCGGTGTTGTCTCGTTTAAAGATGAGGTAGACGCATTTTAGTCTCCTGCGCAACAATCGCACGTTGTCTGTTCAACTGTCAAAGCCGCACGGCCATCAGCATTAAACGCGTCTGTTTACATTTTTTTTTTTTTAAATAGGCCAGCTCTTTTACGTGAACACAACACTCCGACTAAAGTTAGCACAACCAACCTGCATCAGAACTGATTATATAAAGTACACGAACATCTCAAAACGCTTACGTACGTAAACTGAGTTTACCTAAATTTCCATACATATAGTTTTTTATAGCGACATTGACAGAAAAGAAGTCCAATTTAGCCACTGCCATTGCGCGTCTCGTTTGAACACTCTACCCCATGTTCCCTCAACGGACTCGTTATGGCGCTGCTGCAACTACCGTGTCCCTTGGTCTTTAGAACCTGTTTCCTGTCCTCTCCGAAGATACCATGGTGTACTTACAAATGGCTGCCGCGACTCAGATGTCCGAAAGTAACCCTCCGGTACATTACGAAAAATAACACTACATTTCATTACACGTTGTGCTTTACATTTTGGACTTTTTCATTTATTTTTGGCTTGTCTTACTGCTGTGTATAAAATACAGTTTAATTTAAAAAAAATTTACACTGTTATTAATCTTATAACAGTTAAACTATAAGCCTGGATTCAGTAAGCTTTATTAAAGTCAGTTTATAAACTGTTTATTTTTTAATAATATTTTTCCATTTTATCCCAAATACCAATACTGTAGGTTAAAATCCGTTCGTTGGCAGTTATATCCATTTCCGTTTTGGATCGTCAATTCTTTTGAGTTTGTTTACGTTTTCCGCGAGTTTTATGGATATGTCAGTATTTTTCTTGTATGAGACAGCTCACAAAAAGACTACATTGTTCACATTAACCAGAGCCATGGGACACGAAAAGACATGCGACAATGGGGCATCAAGGGACCAGAGACGTAACGCCACGTGGTTACGTGACCAATCAGTGAGTAGTGTTAGATGGACGTAGTTTGGGACAAATAAATAGCAGCGGTGTGCCCTTTGTGTGACTAGTTATCTCCTAGATTAAGGCCATTTCACACAATCAAATATTTATTGAATCACATTATTTGCATTCAATTAATTGAATTAAAACCTCGCTTCATTCGCTTTCAATGAATTGCATTCAATAATCTTTCAAGTCTCCACATTAAAATTTATCACAAACAGTTTAATAAAACCAGATTAAAAAATACCAAAGATTAATTTTTGGAAGTATCTACGAATCTTGCACAATAGAAAAGTTATTTGTTAAACGACAAAAAAAAAATGCATATTGTAACTTAAATGTTTCTTATAGGCGTCCTTATTTTGTAACAATGTTTAATGTGTGCAAACAACTACAAAATTATGAGATAATTTCATATAATATTGCCGGGAAAGCAGTGATCTGCAATTGAAATTTTGTATTCAAGAAAATAAAGAACATGTTCAAAACGAAAATGTTGAAGGAAAATGAGACATTAAAGAAATTCGAAAAGAACGAAGGTAATTTTAAGATTTGACAGTGTGGAAAAGCCTTTATACCTTGCACGCATGACCATCGCTTCCAGCATGCTAGACGTGAAATGTTTGGATGTGCCAGTGAAATGGTGAACATTTCACTGGCAGTGTCACATTGTTTACGTAACTTCTTTATTTTCCTCGGCCACTCAGAACTGAGTAGCTATACTGATTCATGCCTTGTGATGGCCCGTTGTTTTGGAGGACATGGCTAAATTCACGTGCACCCTTTTAGCTATCAGTTGTACTTGTGATTCGATTTTTTTAACGTACCGTTCTTTTCTGCAAGAGTACACTGAAATGATTATTAAGATTTACTGCACAACCTAGCAGAAATTAATGCAATTTCAAGTTAGTGATCATAGCATCCTTATTTGTATTATTTTCGAAGAACACTTTCATTATTCAAATAATTTTATTTTCGCAGTCCCAAAAAAAACGGAAGAGGGAACGTATTTTCATGAACAAAAATTGAGTATAATCTGCAAGTATTTCCAAAATTAAATATATGTACAATTTTACCCTGTTTAGTACATGTATACGCATGAAAGATTTGTTTATTAAATGTTTCTCTGTTGGACATGTACATTAAGACATTTGTTTATTTATGATGAGTCGAAACAGCAATTTCGCCAATATATGTACTGGTTTTCCTTCCCGAAAATCTGACAGGTCTATTTAATATGGTCTAAATATTTATTTTAAAGGAAAGATATATAACGTTATGCTATTTGTTTAATTAACTAAATAATGATATGGAGGATATAGGCACAAGAGGATTTTAGATCAAGGCGTTACTAACAAATCACTGCCCTTACAGTACGCGGGCTTCGCAGTGAATGTGTTCCCGTAGTTTCGCTGCCGATATCACAGTACGAGTGTGACGGGTGCTTCCCCGCCTGCTAGTGACTTATCGCAGAGGTTTCCGTTCTTCCCTGCTCCTCGGTGTATTCCTGATGGCTGCAGCGAGAGTTTACAATCGCCAGCAAGCACTGGAACTATCTGCAACAATTTGCCATCCACCAGTGACCCGAGCATACTATTTATCCCCCTCCATCTTAGAATTTCCGTACAAATCTTTGTAATGAAAATGCATGACCAGAAATAAAAAAAATCTAAGCTAGACATGACATAGAGGACTACTTGAAGAATTTTTGGAAATGTGTTAGGGTTTCAATTATACCTAGAGGCAGTGATATTCCGCGAAAATATTTCGAGACAAGATGCAGTCCAAGGCACTCTAAGGTCGTCCAGCTTCTTTGATTGGCTAAAAACTGTTCTGGCCCGTATTAACAGTTTGCGCACGAATCACGAAGGTCCAGTGTCGTAGTTACTTAGTCCTGAGTGGCTTGGTCAAGGACGGACACGGCACCAGCAGCCAATGGAGTTATAACAACAGATGAAGTGTGTATATAGTATTGAAAACTACTGTGTGCTCTGATTTTTACGCGAAAATTCGCTGGCCCTAATTATACCTGTATTTTCCCACGTCGGATTGAAATTATTAAATAATAAGGTAATGTTTGATTACGGTTACAGATGTGAAACTAATGATGTAAGAATAATAAGTGGGATTTGGAAATAACTGTTAAAATGTTCCCTATGCCTTGACTAGCTTGGTTTTTTAATATTTACTCCGAAAATTAAGTAATGGAGGAAAATACGTAAATCCAAGATGGCAAGGATACTTCCCCCTTACGTTTAATAGGGGGATCTTCCTGACTTGGCTTGAGCAATGTGGCGCACTCTGCTTTTTGCAAGTGGCACAGAGGTATTATAAATGTGAAAGTAATAAGGCCGCTCATACCGAGAAATCCAAATCCCGTGAGCCAGTTAAAATGGTGGCACTGCCCTCCACCATGTTGGAGCGCCGTTCGCCAATCACCACTTGGTAGCTTACCTGTCAGCTGACAGCCCAGCCAATAGTGAGTCTTCCGCACCGTACTGTAGCCAGTTAGACACAAGAACCGTTTCCAAGACTCGCCCAGCCAGTTAACAAATGGACGCTCCTTGATCAAAGGAACCGCCACGTCGCTTAACTTCTGTACATTTACGTATTCTATGACCGTTGCTTGGGTGTTATGTTCTTGACAGATAATTTTATTTTTAAATCTGTAGGAACGGGAAAATAACGAGAATTAGGCATCAAACACACGTGAACGACAAATGCTTTTCCTTTGAAATCAAGACCCTAAAATATATGCTAACTGGTGTAGAGTGAAACGGATATAATATATTCACGTATACTTCATACTTTTATGAATCCCTGGTTAGTTTAATTTCCAAGAATAGTCTTCTTCATCATGTAAACAAAGCTTAAAAAATGACACCAGAGCGACAACGCACCGCATTCGTGCGCACTCAGTGTAATAATGTTTTACGTAAGAATTATTTCTTACTATACTTTACTAACTTACACATTTTCTCTCTGTCTTTAGTCATATTATTTATATATTAAACATCGTTATTTATCAAATATATAAAAGTCAATTAAACCAAAAATAATGTACTTTTAAGTTTCCAAAATTATAAAACGCTACTTAGGAAATATTTAAATACGTCATACATGGGGTGTTTTTCCAGAAAGTTTTATTCAAAAAGTGTGATGAAACCGCTAATAGACTATACTCACTGAGGCAGCAGCTAATCAGCAAACAGTAGATGATTCGAAAATATAAAGGACTTTGTAATGTAGTCTACACACACTTAATTCGAATAAGTGATATCAATCAGTGAAATAACATTCACTGAAAGTCAGTCGATAAAGCTACTGGTGACCGGCGAACAAAGCAAATTAACTGGGAGCAAGTGATTTATAGCAGTGGAATTATTGACGTTCAGTGGGAATCACTAATAAATCAGTGAAACTCGGAAACTTTATTAATTAGTTGTCTGGCGCTGATCTTCAGCTTCTGAGTTTTCACTGTTTTCAATGATTCGTCTCAATTCTCACTGATTAAAGTTAAGAGTGCAGTTGTTTATATTTGCAAAGTTGTCTTCGAGTCCAAATGCACGGTACTCGTCGAAGCGCTGAAGCTGGTTTCCCTTCGCAGAGACACCTTGGAGCTGTACATCGTGGCAGGGACGGCGACGCTGTCCGAGGGCGGGCTGGACGTAGACGTCAACCACTACGTCATGCACCCCAGGTACAACGAGAGCGACGCCTTCAAGAACGACATAGCCGTCGTCAAGGTAACTGACACATGAAGTCACCTGCCATGCTTGTGCTTCGGTTGGCGTAACGGTTAACACGCCTACGTGACCCGTAGCAAGAGTCTATGGACTTTGCATGTTCATTTCAAAGTGTGCACTTGAAGGAACTATTATGTTTCAAGCCGCCACGGGCGTAATCGAGTACGCAAGGGACGGAAATTTATAGTGTTTTAAAAATTCGCACAGCTCTTTTATTAACAATATTAAACTATCTACCTCTACAATCAACACGTATTATAAGTGAGCGCAGTATTTAATGTCGATTTTAATACTCAATAAAGTCCTCATCACTGCCTTTATGCTTTCTACATTCACTTTTTCCGCACTCGTTGTTTACACACATTCAATCAAACAGTATTTACCCCATAATTCCAAACGCCTGTCACTCAGGCAGCCAGTCGCATAGCCCTAGCCGGTCGGTCTTCCCCTCCAAGGCACAGACGCCCGGGGACTAGGCTCTCGCTTACCGCTGCGTCGCCTCGCTACCTGCGTGCACATGTGCAAGGCTCTGGACTCTGTACTCGGACACTCGCCGTGGCTTGTACAGACAGGCCGGCCCGCTATAGTAGGTCCCTCCCGCCACGAGTCGCGCCGAGGAACCCGAGGGCGATGACCGGAAACATTCTGCAACGATATCCCCCCGACATTCAACACTCTTCGAGGGCAGGAGGCACCAGGGATCCCGTCAGGCAGGTGAGCGTGTGTGCCACGGCGGTCCCCCTTTGTAATTCTCCGCATGCTTCTCAGGTTATCGATGACCAACTTAGCACCGAGTTCCGCACGGCCGCGGAGGCTGGGGCGAAGGAAAGAACTTGTAGTGGCGTGTAACAATACTCTTTTAATCTCTACTTCTCTGGAAAGTCTTTTGCATAACAGAGCTTCACTTCAATTATTTCCCTTTAAAGCATTTCCGGTAACGGCGTTTTCCGAAATAAGGCTTTGAAAAACAAATAAAAAATTTCCTATGATGCTGCATTTTTCGTAAGTGTATTTTGGCAAAAAAAAAACCAGAAAGGTTTTTGGCTAACTGGATTGGACTTGAGTGTGTTTTACCATATTGCAGTTTTGCCTTCCTGTTCGTTGAAACGTACAAAACCAATTGATCCCGAAAATATTCATTTAAGAAAAGTCATGCCCAATAAACATATGTTGTGGCAAGAGAGTACTCAGCCGGTGAAGTCAAGTTTATATCCATGAGAGGCGAAATTATCGCGTATCTGCTCGGTTGCAAGGTGGAGTTGTGCTTGCTCATTGCTGTACACTCTCAGCACACGCTGCAGAAACCAATTAAGAACCACAGTGTAGGGAGAAGTTACAAAATTATTGCAACGATTAACGTGCAAGTTGCATAGCATCTATCTATTAACACTCGTCCTCGCCTATTTTACAAAATTCTTGTTTTCGTGTAATAATTGCAAGTTCTTTAGTTATGAAACATTTCTGATTATGGAAAATTGTCAATTTAAGAGTTTATTAATACGTTTTGTACTTAATTTTACTTCGTGTTGTTTGGTAGTTGGAAAGCAGGGCCGTATTGATGTTTTAAACTTTACACTCTGCTATTTTATTTGTGGCAAGAGAAGAGTGGAGAGGTTTCAGAGGCTCTTAACAGCAACGTCTCTTTGTGCTGTTTGTGGCGCAATTTTCTTTGATAGTTCGCATTACTGCAGATTAAGGCAAACAAATCAACTTCTATAGTGTCGTCACAAAAATTAAATCAGCAGGAAATAAAATGTTTTGATATGGTGGGTGACACCGAGATTTAAGGCTGATTCACACTTAAGTTAAAATGGGGCTAGTTACGTTTCATTTGCAATAATCGCTGTGTGCGGGTGAAGATCGCTCAACAGTGTATTCACATTGAATTAAAAGCGACACAAAGGGGTATATTTTCCCTGCGAGAAGTTAACACAACTTCAACATATCATAAAGGTAAAATAGTGTTAACAAGCCAGATTCAAAAAGCGTAGGCTTCCTTTCATTTTACATCGAATTAAATAGAGTTTAAACGGACCAACCGTTACTTAAGTACGGAAAACAACACAACGCAAATAATGCTAATTAATACAACTGCAAATCTGATATACCAAATACTGAACTGTTTTCTGTTCACTGTACACGAAACTCGGTACACATTTAGTACTGAGTAAGGACACTTGACTTTTATAGTTTTCGACCACGTAAGGCACTTACTTTCGAAATGACGGCCATTTTAAAATTTAGGGCGATATATCATATCTCGAAAACCATTCAACCGATTTTAACCAAATTTTGTATAATGGCAGCGTAAACTGTAAGCATTAAATTCAGAAGGGGGTATTTTTGTAAGTACGCTATTTTGAAAGAGAACGCCACATGAAAAAATATAACTTTTACTTTATATCTCGAAAAAACACTTAACCTATTTTCGCCAAATTTGGCACGTAAATTTGGCGATGTTAATATAAGTAACTGAACTTAATTAGACACTTATTTTCAAAATGTGGCGATACAAATATATTACGTTTATTTGGTATAATCACCACACCATTTGGTCAATTTCAACCAAATTATGTACGCTGACGGTATCTATTACAAGCATCAAATAAGCCAAAAAACAACAGTTAAAATTACTACTACAATTCAACTATTATAGTAGATAAGCGTGCGAACCTCTGTAAGCATTGTACATCATATTACACAAACAAAAAACTAAATAATATCCAAAAACGATTTCAAAAAAATCTGCTAAGTTGGTAGAAAATTTTATCTTACACTCACCCTTCCACAAATATGTATACCAATGGGTAACGATTTTTTTCTTTTTTTATACGAATAAGCCAATTATTTACACTGAAGAGGCAAAAAAACTGGTATAGGCGTGCATATGCAAATAACAGAGGTATAGAACCAATCAGAGTAACGTGATGCAGTCGGCAGCTATATCGGTTACTGCTGCTACAATGGCAGGTTATCAAAATGTAAGTGAGTTTGAACGTGGTGTTATAGTCGGCGCACGAGATATGGGACATAGCATCTCCGATGTAGCGATAACATTTGGATGTTCTCGTGCGACCATTACACGAGTGCACCGTGAATATCGGGAATCCGGTGAAACATCACATCTTCGACATCGCTGTGGCCGGAAAAATATTGTGAAAGAACGGGACAAACGACGACTGACGAGAATCATTAAACGTGACAGACGTGAAACCCTTTCTAAAATTGACGCAGATTGGATTTGTGGACTGCCCTGCAGGATTCATGGTGTGAATTGCCTCCTGCATACCTTCAGACATTAGTTGAGTCCATGCCACGTCGTCTTG
>NQII01001982.1:114286-240416 GCA_002778355.1 Clitarchus hookeri | reverse complement strand
GGGGGGGGGGGGGTATACACGATATTAGGCAGGTGTACCAGTTTTGTTGGCTCTTCAGTGTACATATGTTTGTAGCGAAACGGTATTCACACAGACGAAACTAAATATTATATGTGCGGATTTGCATCCTTCATTTGCTTCCTGGCCACGTATAATAGCCAGGAACATGTTCTTTCTTGAATAAGCTGACAATAATGAAGTAACTTCTGTTCCGGACGTCTGTGACTCGCGGGCAAACATGTTATACCAGTAACAATCAAAATAATCCCATCCCCAATGTGAAATTGAAATTAAATTTGATTTGCATTTTTTGCGACAGATAGATAAATAATTATAAAAGTTGTTCAGAACATTTCTTGTGTAGTAACTCCCCAGGTATCATTATAATACCCCGTTTTATGTTGGTATCAGGAAAAATATGTTTGTGTGCAATGTTATTCGTAGAAAATGTTAATGAGGCGTGTTGAATAATCAATACGTTCTCTCAAATGCGATGGACTCACCTTAATGGACACTGTATTCTGCTGTGAACAGGTTGTGTCACTAAATCAAATTCGTGTGCAACTTCTCATATAAACGACACTGCAGTTGGTAGGACTTGATGCAACTAATGAAAGATAATTTGTTTTTCTCAGAAAATTTTTTGTTTCTGTTGATTATTTCTTTAGTGACATACACTCTGAGAAAGTTGGCCGTGGGGTATTTTAGAAGTTTTTTACCTTTGAGTATAATGGAAAACAGACTTTGGGAGATCGTTACAAATGCTGGCTGTCGGGATTGAATTGACACTCTTTAAATTCAACATAACCCTTTTACAACATGTACAAACTAACTTGGTATGTTTGTGTCTGGGAGAGCAGAGTAAAGTGGCCACTCTAAAGAGAAAATATATTAAGTCGTCTACTGTTAATTTAAAAAAAAATAATATCACCCTCCCTACAATATATATATTGCAAAAATATCTTAACACATTATTTTTTAGTATTTTAAATTATTATTTTAATATAATTTTTAAACTTTAAAGTTATGTTAATTGCATATAACAGTTTATTTCTTTAAATATATGATCTACATCCATTAGCTGGGGACCTAATTAAATAATAGTAAGTCTCCAAAACCAATACTGTCACGCTTCGGCCATTGCCGAGCATTTGGTAAATACATACCAGCTGTATGCTAGAAGCGACGGCGCTGTTCCTAGCGTTACTTTTCATGTTGAGTAGTACTACCCTCTCCGTTTGCTAACTGTTGTAATTTCACTCTCAAGTTGCGAATGTTTCTACCGGTTAGTTCAAACTAGGTGGTTGGCCACTTTTCCCTCGTGCACGCAACTACACAACAGCTTGCCTGTAGTAAAAACTAAGTAATATATATTTTAATTTATGACACACTTTTGAAGCGTAATACCTAAGTCTTTCAGTGGAATTAAAGTAAATAATTGTGAACTTATAACGTACTGAGATGAAACTAAAATTGTTCATCATTAACCTTACATCAGGCATGAACAAAGAAAAGTCAATTAAGCCAATAATTGATTAATAAACCAACTCAGACACTCTGAGAACACAAATAGTTTACTTTTTAACAGTTTCAAATCCTCACCACCAGACTGCAGCACACTCCAGCGGATAAACGTCTGATGGCCACTTTTCCCTGCTCTCCTCTACTTAAAAACATTTGAAATTATTTCCCTACAAATTTCTAGCATATTCCCCGATCCGTTGAGAAGACACAAGTAGCATAGATGTGTATGTCACGCCATTTCGACGCGCTGTTGCAGCTGAACTCTCCGCTGATGATGAGCGATGACGTGAAGCCAGTCAAGCTGCCGAACGCGCCCAGGAAGCCCACGCCTAGCGGACTGCGGGGCACTGCCATTGGCTGGGGGGTGCTTCAGGTGAGTAGGTGCACCTGGGCGGTGTTGGTTCTCGTCCTCGCACGTACAGTGGCCTGCGGGCGCCTGGACGTGCACGCGGGGTTCCGCCACATCGCCGGCCCGCAGCCCGTCACGGACCGGTCTCTGCAGCCGAGCGACAACAGAACGGCCCGGCAACGTATGCGCCGTCTCACAAACATTCGGCGTTCATACTTCGGTAACATCAGCCTGATGTTTGTGATACAGCATGACCAGACGAACACGAAGCCTTGCGTTTTGTATTCCACGCGCGTTTCAATGCCGGACCGAAAACAGCGAGAAAGATTATTAATTACGTAAAACACGCCATACAATCTTGACACCTCTAACACTTTTTCCATGAGTATATTGGTTTGTTTCCGTCATGCCGTTAGGTACACCGAGTCACGAGTAGACACACGTTTATGTCACGGATTCATTCGGCAACAAGCTGGACTCCAAAATCTTGTGCGCACTCGAAGTAGACAAGTGCTTGAACTCATTTCCGTGAAAAGTATAAATAACTCATACACTTACCACTACCTGATCTCTCGTGTTTAGCCGCACTGACATATATATAATTTTAGTCTCAGATATTTATCTCAATTGGCAAAGCTTCTGTTTAAACACTTAGATTATAGCTGAGAATTCGGTTTTTATTTTATTGCAAATTTATTATTTGCTCAGATTCACTCTCGGCGTATACACTTGGGGTTCAATTAGAAAATTTCATCAAATGTATAATTGGTTCAAGTCAAGTTTGTCCTCAAATGAATGTGCAAATTTCCCATGTCTCGAATCAAATGAAAATTATTCTAACTAACCAAACCTAATAAATTATTTTGTCTGATAAATTTTATTGTGAATATTGATACTTTCCCAGTCTCTCCTATGCCACTGGTTGGATGCCCACTTTCTCAAAATTTTGGGGAAAAGTTTTAATTTTCAGGTGTCTATCGGTTAAATATATTGCTGCGTGTTTTTTAATTGCTGTTGACTTAAAGAGAATAAATGTTTTATGTAATGCTCTATTTGCGATTTAGCCCTTCCTGCATTAAGAATTTTTTTTCAGACTAAATGCATGGAAACGTTTAAAGTATACTTTCTCAAACTGACAACTTGCCTGTTTGCGCTTGCTTAAAAGCTGTACAATTACCAAATAAAACCCTTAGAAGACATGTGATGGGCTGTCATAGTTTTAAAATAAACTATGCTTTAAACTCCTTTACAAAAACACAAGTATTGGTACCTTGTTCTACGACTTACGCCTTCGTCTGATTTTCCTTTTCTTGTTAGATTGCATCAAATAGAACTCCGTCACTGGAGACTGGAAGTCTAATGTTCCCCATTATCACATAACCTGACGGAGAAGAACGTAAGTTACGTCTTGAATGTAGCGGAAATCGAGAATTTAGAGGCCAGTAACATTCATTAGTTGATCGTCTATTATTATATGCTTTATAGATGTGTGCATAAGCGAACAAATGCCAACTGCTGATTGTCCTGTTGGGGTTAAAATAAGTTTCCATGATTTTGCCTCTTTTTCGTTTGCTCATCTAATATCGACTCGCAGTTTTCCACGATGCACCAGATAAGTAATAAAACAAACACAAAAGTAGCTTACGCGCTCGGGTATTTTAAGTCCAGCTTGTCATGGAAAGTAAACACAAAATAGTTCAAGTCTTTTTATGGAGTAAATTTGCAAGGTCCCAAAATACGCAATAAGTTTGGGTCTGTAATAATTTCGTTACTATTTTCTGTGCAGTGCTTCCGAGTTAAGGATATTCGCAGTTAATTAAACACCTTTAAAATTAGTACTTGAAGAATGTCACGCTCATTTGCATGTGCCCAGGAGAGTTGGTAACATGGGCCAATGGAAAGTAGTACCACGTCTCCAAATTAAGAAATGTATTCTGCTCTTCAGTGTTTAAATACGCATATGTGTAAAATTTATCAATATTTTTTGATATTTTTCTTTTAATACTATTACAAATTTACTTGACCAACGCACGATTAAAGTGCAGGCCAGTGGAAATGGAAATTTCACATGTATTGGAAGGAAAGACAACGAGCATGCAAGTAGATCTTAAGCAGTGCTTTCAAAATTGTTCATTTAACTGTGAACAGCCTTTACTCTTTAATGCTGTATGAAGTGTGTTGTATTTTGCAGACGGGAGGAAACAGCTCAGACGAGCTTCAGAAGGTCGACCTGCTGACCTACGATGCTGAGGCCTGTCGGAAGTCCCATTTAGGGTACTCCCACCACAACAACTTCTGCGCTGGGATACCCGACGGAGGGAAGGCTCACTGCTCGGTTAGTCACGCGCGTGCCCACACGAGGGATCCATGATTACGATTTATGTTTAAAATAATAATTATCATATCCTATAGCAGCATGTGTCTGTCACTTGCGTGAATGCAACCCAGCCAGTGGGGCTGATGTTTGATTGCAGGATGCGTCGGTGTTTGGACGCAATGAATGCCGTGTGAACCAATGGTCATAGTGCAGATGATGTAATATGACTTTCATCTTCCAAGAAGAGACTAGGCTGAATCCTACACAATGTGATTTCACATGTGGAAAAGAATCGCAATGCTTAATTAACAAAACCAAGAAAGAAGCGAGAGAAAATGTGAGCTAACACGGGCACTCCTTACAACCTGGTACTAGACACCATTGGATCAAATGACAAACATTCATAAGTCCAATGCACGAATTATGTAATTGGTGGAATAACTCTGATACAGAAGAGGTAGACAATTTTCTGTTCATCAGTTTTCAAGTATCTGTAGAGCTATGAAATCTGTCCACATATTCGGATACCATGCAATAGTCTTGGTACGAATGATGATGAATACGACCAGAGAAATAGTTAATATTCAATTTATAACCTGGCTTAAAATAAGCCATTACGTACTCGAGAACAAGTCGGTGTTTAATTGGTGTCCACTTTTGTTACAAACAATTTCTGTTGTCGACTTGTCCACATGATATTCAGCCATCCGAATATTAGGGATTTTTACTAGCTTGGAATCGTCTCGGGCTTCTAAAATGAACGACTGCCTAAAATCATAGATGAAACTATTTTACAACTCTTTAGTTTAGCCTCTTATCTGAATACATTCAAATTGTCTTCATTGAGTAGTCTAAATGTTGGAAATATCGTGTTACTCGATCATGCACTATGGACGCCAAACGTGTCATTGCACCTTCAAGTAAATTGTAATCTTGGTTTATTCCGGCAATATATCTTGTTCTTACTAGCTTTGTGTGTGTGTGCAGGGAGACTCAGGAGGACCGTTCCTGATCGACGGCGTGCAAGTGGGCATCGTGTCCTGGTCCATGAAGCCGTGCGGCAGGCCAGGGTATCCTGGGGTCCTTACAGACGTGTCCTTCTTCCTTGCATGGATCAAGAAGATGACGAAGCTCAGCTCCTAGCCAAAACCAAGCGACCAGCAGCTGTCTCCTCTGACGCCATTACTAGAGATCCTGTGATATCGCATCTGTCGTTACTGACTATGTTTCTAGGAACTGCATTTCTCCCGCTGGCTGGATTGGGACATAGTAAATTCGCACCGTTTAAAGGATTATAATAGAACGGCAAACGAATTCCGTGTGCTCCACTCGAATGAGTAACCTCTTTCAAAATAAATCATTATCAAAAACCGCTAGCCGTTTCTCAAGTGAGTACAGTGTTATGAACTCTAGTCTTGCATTCAGAATGGTAGGTCTCTGCTCATTTATAAAGGTCGAGAAATTTCATAAAATCATCTTCCAAAGTATGATATACTTGAAGCTCCCGAATTGCCTTTTATCACTGGTTGCTGCGTCAATCGCCCCAGTAGTAAAAGTTTGTTGGGCTAACGTTGGCCCAATGTTTGGCAAAAAAAAAAAAAAAAAAAAAAACCTTGTCTTTAGCGTGTTTATCCAACGCTCTGTACCAACGAATAAAAAATCACCACTAGTTCTATTTTAACAGATTGTTCAATTAATGTTTTTCTATATGTGTGAAAATAATTTTTATAAAATTTATAACTAGTAAATTGAGCACGTAATTTATTTTTCAAATTTACTAATTCAGTGTGAAGTGTACGGAAATTGCACAACTACATCGGTCAAAATGTATCCAAACCAAAGAGGAATATCCATTTTTCGGGTAGTCTAACACGACTTCCTGCGATTTACCATAAAACAGTGAAAAAGTGGTACCAGCTTATTTCAACACTGAAGAACTGTGCCTATTAGCAGTAACGTTATTCTACCTACTATTTATTGAAAACTGTGACTTGTTATTCTATTTATTATATATATAAATATAAGTTGTACAATTATTGAATATTTTGTGAATTTTTATCATAATACAACTTAAATATTTTTAAGAAAATATTTTATGGGTGTTTCATTTTATTATTTATTGTAGAAGACATACATACAAATATATATACGAAAATAGATAAAATACATAATGTGTACTAATAGAAATAGTTGTATAACTCACTAACTATTCGACTAATCGGTTTGGTTGATATAAATATTATAATAATCATGGTAGAAAATATGACATATAATAATACAGAATTTATTGTAGCAGATAACTCAGCTTGGTCCAGAAATTGCGTCTCTTTGGTTGGCTGTAGGGTAATAGCGGCATCGATAGATTGCCTTCGCCCAAAATACGGTTCAAGAGCTTGTAATTCTCATGACAATTAGGACAGCAGCAGTGTTTGTGTTATTATTGATGACTAATAATAGCATAAGAAATCTCTATGCAACAAACTCAAAATGAAACTTAAAAGTAAAGCTGTAAAACTTGAAAACCTTTATTTGGGTACATGTGGTATATTGAAATTATATATTTATTGAAAAACATACGAACTTCGTTGATAGTCGCGTTTGCCAAGAGTGCTTAGATTGACCAATCGGGCACGAAAGTTACGGGTTTGAAACTTGGTCGTTCTGTCAGTTATTTTTACAATAACTTAAACAGTTTCATGCATGTGGAGCCGTACTAATATTCAGTTGAACAAACAAAATTTTACACCTTGTTGCGAACCGATCAAATGACGAGAATCTTATCAACAAGTTTACATGCAAGAACCACTTAAGTACACTTTAATGAAAAATGCTGGGATGAATTCCTTATAAATACATGGTGTACCTGACATAGATTTCAGCATTCTCCAAAGGTGAGGTATGGTGTAGAGACATGGGTTCGAGACCCGAAAGAGTTAAACAAATAATGATTTCTTTCTCGCATGATATTTATAAATGTGTTAAAGAGTACATTAATACGTATAATATACATAGAAAAATGTAAGCGAAAAGTTTAATGTAAATATTGGAAGATTTGATGGAAATATGGCGAGATTGACCAAGTTATTGTGAAAGTTATCGACAAATTAATGAAAAATTTGGTTGATTAATGGACACATTGTGAGAATGAGTAAAATATTGGACGAAAGATTTGAATCTTTATGGAGAGATTGCGAGATTGATGAAGAGATTGATATAATTATTGAAAAATTCATGCAATGATTGCGAGTGTGCTATAAAGGTTGGAATATTGATGAAATATTGCAATATTTATCGAAAGATTTATGGCCAGATATCGAGGTTCATGGAAAATTGCGTTAATTATCGAAAAATTGATGGAAAGATTGCGAAGTTGATGGTAAAATTGCATTATTGATCGAAATATTAATGAAAATATTGCAAGATAGAAGGAAATGTAGCCATATTTATCGAAGGATTAATGGAAATATTGCGAGATTGACCAAAATATTGCGAAAGTTATCGAAAGATTGAGGGAGATATTGGAAGATTGTTGGAAAGATTGGAAAAATTGATCAAAAGTGTTATGTAAATATTGGAAGATTGCGACTATGATTGAGAGTGAACGAAAGATTCATGTAAGGATTGGAAGATTGCGAGATTGATAAAAAATGATCGAATGACTGATTTAAAGATTTGAAGATAGCGAGGTTGATCTATGGTCATCGTATTTTTGATGGAAATGTTAAAAGGTTAATGGTCTGATGGTCAAGAAGAGCACGGAAAGACTGAATGTCACCCGAGCTGCCCCTGAACGTTGTAAGTCACAAAGACTACGCAATATTTGTATTTAAATCTTAGCCAACTATGCCTATTGGCGGTTACTGATTTCATAATATGACTATAACATAATTGTGCAGGTGGTCGCAACTCGTATGATTGGCTTGGTATAGTCACTAAAAATATCTATTAACATAATTATACCTACGTAACAGTCAAGGCAATGAATAATTTGCATATTCTGTCATTGTGTACGAATTGGAAAAGCTTTATTTTTTAAATTTTGGCTGTCTTCCGAGATGGCAGATAAGAGACTTTATCGTTTCCGAAATGCAATGCTTATCTAATGTACTGTCAATTTTCCAAATTTGGTTCAAACCAGATAAATGGTTTCGAGACATGACATAGAGTCCTAAAATTAACAATGGCAGCATTTTTGAAATAAATTCGACCGTCGGGTTGAAATGTTATTAGGGGGAGGGGATGGAGGCACACATTCCAGACAGACAACCAGGTGTTTGCATAAGCCAATCCTTCCTTCGGAAAGTAGGCTAAAAAAAAGTGAGAGAGAGGCCGTTAATGCAATCGTCATCGCAGTGCTTTTGCGCACCGCAATCAGACCTGCTAAAAAAAATCGCTGTGTACTATCGCAGTTAAAATGATGCTTTTTTCTCCTTCCGGGGCTTAATGATGAGTGACGTTCGTATCTCAGGGATGCTGGAGCGGCGGTACCGCAAAAATTATAATTGAGCGAGAATAAATAGGGAGGCCAGAGGGAAATTGGTGGTGGGTACCACAAGGCCACAGCTAATGGAGGCGGAGAAGCCTTCAGAAGTAAATCACTTTAAGTTATTCCCACCCAGCCGAAGCACAATTCACATGTAAGATACGTGGCCGCTTTTTCTAGCACGTTGCTCCTTCAGGGCGTAATATTTCCATCCGTTGACGACGTGTCTTGTACGAAGCAAGCCTGGCGTGTAAACCCGTTCAAAATTACGATATCATTCTTTCGAGATATGTGCACACGGTGTTCATCCAATGGTAAAACGTATAAAAGAAAGAGTAAATTTGTTTATTATATAAAATTTTATTATATTTGTTTGGAATAAAACATGGTGTTTTTCATGCGGATTTAAATAGTTCATCCCGACTATATTATTTACATAAGAATTAACTGCATCACAGGAATCAAGTTAATTTGGTTTTGTGTGTGATTGGTAGAAGATGAGACAATTACATTTACTATTAAAAAGATTTTCCTCTTAGATTTTCTTACGCAGGTGTGTCTTACTTATAGTTTATTCATGTTAACTTTCAACTTTTATGATGACGTGCGTAAGATCTACTTTCAGGCTATTCGTCCACTTCATGAAGATAAAGCTTTTCTAAGTCTGGAGAATTACACCAAAGGGACAACGAACCTTATTTAAGCGCGCGCTCAGTTTAATAATATTTTACGAACACAACAATTTTCTCTCGGTATTTATTTATAGTACTTATAAGCTTAGTATTGTAACTCTTAAGTAAAATATATCTAAAAGTTCAATTTAATCAAAAATAAGATATTGTTATATTAACAGACATATTATACGCTTGTGATACAGGTCGTATTTAGGTACCAACAAAACACGTCATACATAGAGTGATTTTCCGAATGTCCGATTCAAAATGTGCTACGGTACGGTGAACATACTATACACGAAATCGATTGCAAACCGAGAGTTTCTTTCGACAGGGGCTGATGGACAGAATAAATATTGGAAGAAACGACGGGCAAGGCTGCTTCACCAGCAGCAAACATCGGTACCAGTCGCTGAATTTGAAATTCGACACATGCCGACCAGTGACTCAACAGTAGTTGGCTCCAACAGTCGCTACTGGTCACGCCAGGATGTCAGCTTTTTGGAAGCATCGAAGTTGCTGATTTCGAGAATAACGGCACTACAGAGAGACATTAAATATCTGCAGGAGGACCATTATCTTACCTGCAGTTCCGTAACTGCAGAAAATATGGGTTTGTACACATTTGCGTCAGAACATCAGTTACGTACTGAAAAATACCATGTGTGACAGGAAATATCCCTAAACCGTTACCGGTGGTACCAAGTAGTTATTCTTTAAACTGAACTGAAAAGCCCATACAAGAATGTTTATTTATTGGCTATAAAGGAATGTAATATTGCTAAGGAACAACAAGATGTTACCGTAATACGTAAGGTTCTTCTGTCCTTTACATAGAAGCAAATATTGTTGATGAATTCCATTAAAGCGTAGGATTAGGATTACGACCATCAACTTCAATTGCAATCAGTATAAACCTTTGGAAGACAGGGTTTACTAACCTGAAATATTTAAGGAAGAATTATTATTTTATATTAAGAATTTGAATCACTTAAAACGTCTTAAATTACGTGACCATCTGTAGCGTTACTAGTGAGCAAAATATGGTGAGAGTCGGTTGATTTTTTCCCGAGATAGAGCATAAAATGTGGCACTATCTTCATAAATAGCGGCGAAATAAGGAACAACATCGATTGTCTTCATAATACGTACTGCTAGTGTATACAATTTGTGTGAAATTATTATTTTCTAAATCAACGGCAGCTAAATTAAATTATTTACACGACTGATATAATGAAAACATTTGAATACTCCTTAATTTACAGAAATTTAGTTCAACTACAATTTTATAACTTGTCACCTGAAAATTGTTGTGATCGGTTGACTTTCCCAAGATATGACATCACTTTTTTATTTTTTGAAGTGGCACTTTTTTACAAAATGGCGGACAAAAGAGGCTTTGTATAGACACACATGAATGACGTAGCAAAATAGCTGTTATGTCCTACCGTTAAAAATCCATCGTGGCGTATTTCATTATTTAGCGAAGTTATTAAAATAAGTAGACTTTATTCAACATAACACACGTGGCAGTATGTAGCTGCAGTTCATTTCAAAGCCATGAATAAGAAGAATTGGGCCAACTGGGATTAGAACGTTACATCCTTTCGTTTGTAGACGGACACACTCATCTACACCAACATGACACATTTTTATACATAAGTTTTGAGCGATTACATATTTTGCTGTGTTCTGATGATGGGTACTCTTAAAACGTATCATGCATATTACATAGTGTTCTTGCTGACATTATATTTTATTTGCAAAATACCTCAATTGTGATGGTTTACTAATTTTTTTTTATAAACACATACGTAATGTAAAAATTTATTATTTTATTGAAAAGAGAAAAAAAAAATTTCAAGGAACACAGTTAATTCCCGCAGTTTATTAAGTTGGCAATATAAGACATCGTCGTTAGAATTTTTTGCAGAAATGCGTCAAATGTCTGTTGTTTGTCTCTAGTGTATAACTATAATTTGATCACAAGGATGGATGAATCATGTGATCTACAAATGTTTCGATTATGTGTGTTTATATATGTCAAATATTGTAACTATCAGTACCTGCAGTACAACTGCATAATAATTATAATTGGTGTAAGTCATTGGTGTAAGTAATTGCACTTACACCAATAACTTACACCCTTTGCCGTAAACGACTTTAGGCGGGGTAGTATCAGTTGAAGATACGCGGTTTTATAAGGTGTTCACAGGTAAACTGAGTACTTTTGAAAGCCCTGCGTAAGATCTACTTGTATGTATATTGTGTATTCTTCCACCATATGTAAATTTTACATTGTCACGGGCCTGCTCACTTTTCTCATGCGTCGGTTAAGGTAAATAGTAAAAATATTAGGAAAGTAAATATTTAAAAAAATTGTCTCATTCTTACAGTTAAATGCATTTGGAAAACCACAAAACAAATTAAATAATATAGTATTCAAAAATGTTTGCCTTACATGTTTATTTAAATTTTAAGAAATGGAACTACTTTTCCTTCAGTTGTTACCAATTTTTTTGGCGTATGCCAGAGTGTCCGTTAAAATAAGCGCTCAATTAACTGTGAACAGCATATATCTCCGTATGATCATCGTTAGATGGGAGGGGAGAGGGACGGCGTTCGTGCAGGAGGGAGGGAAGACGCAGCTGTCTCACGATTGCCGGGCCGTTCTGTTGCCACTCAGCTACTGACCGGTCCGTGGCTGGCTACAGACGCGAGCGTGAATCAGAACAAGCGAGTGGAAAGATATGGGCGGCCCTTAACAGCGAGGTCTTGAGAGGTGATGAAGGTGATTGAGGTATGGAGCAGCTCCGGAATGAAGGGGCTGAGGAAACGGGATATCCCGAGAAAACCCACCGACCAGCGGCACGATTCCCACTTGCGAATATCCGGGAGTGACTCAGCCCGGGTGAAGCAACAAGGTTGGGCTACGTTCGTCGGGCACATATGCGGCAGCAAAATACCTCGCGTATTGATAAATGTACACTCGGAAGTTAGTATTTGCAGAGGTTTATAAATATTGAACATGCGTTGTTATAAAATATTACGTCGTGGTGGGCGCTGGTGGCAACATATTCCTACACAATTGTATTACAACGTGTTTAGGAATTTAAAAGTTATAAGGAATGAGGGGGGGGGGTGGTACATCTAGACAGATATTCGAGGGATTTCATTAACCTACCTTTCCAAATAAAAGTACGCTGAAAACGTATAAACAAAACATTTGTGAATAGGAATAGCAAACCTGTGTTTCTCTAACGTTCCCTTTGAAATAAAGTAGTTTTGCGTTACTGTAAACCAAATAGCTCCAAACACATGGTTTTCTTTGTCTAAACGGAAATACTGCATACCTTTTTCTAGAGTGATTTTAAATTCATGAGCAATGAGCGGCCACCTAAAATGTTCCACAATTAGTTGTAGCGTGGGTAGATGAAAGAAAAGAAGGAAAGACGAGCAATGAAGTCTGATGTTCGCAACAGGTCAAAGGGCCTAATGCATAAAAAAGATGGCTGATAGATTTAAGATTCTGTTTCATCAAATTTTGGTTGTGTCAGCAGCGAAGATCTGCATTTTCCTTGTTATTGCAGCACGTCTCTTGTGGCCTAACTCGCTAAAATGTAACTATCGTGGGACCTGGTTGTACGGAGCGGACATAAATCTCGATGTATTCTGCCTTTGTGAGTAACCGTAAATGGTAAAACCAAGATTTACCTTCGGTAGCAATTTAATTGTTTATCACTGTCTGTTTCTAAATGTGCACACGCCAATTTCTCACAACCTATACTGTTAACATTTTTCGTGTATAAAAGGAATTTTTTACGGAAAAATTAACTTCATATACGGAAACGCAATATGTAATGGCATAAAAGGTAACGCAGCTCCGTACATAGAAAATACGGAACTTTTCTGTAATTCCAACAGCTTCGGGTTTCCGGACCCAATAATGCCGAAGCTACTCGAAGCTTTCTTCTTTGTTGTAACTGGAAAATTATCGTTCCTGTGGTAATTAGGGCATTTTGGCCACTTAATATTACTCTTGCAAAGAAAGCGCAGCAGACTTTTCTCTCTCTCAGTTAGCTAAACTTACAAACTCTTCAACATTACAATAATTTGAAAACATCCTCATTTCACTCCGTAGTTGCGACAAGAAGTTGTAGCAGCGCTGCACTGCAAAATCATTAATTTTTTTTAATGATTAAATCCTGCTTTATATAAATTTAAAATTTTTAAAATATATAGAATTTTTAAAATACTGTGATAAACAATTACACAACTATAATTATATAATTAATTTTTTCATATTATATATTTATAAAATATAAACATATAGAAGCCTCTACTAGAAAATTTACTGGGAGGTTCCTTGAAACCACGAAAATTATTGTAAAATTTACGGAAATTTACTTTATTTAAAAAAACGCACTGTCTTTAATAATACGAAGATTTCTGAATAAGATTCACCAGAGCTTTCCCGTAATTTCGCAGGTTACTTTCCTAATAACGTAGATTACTCCGCGTTTGACGTAAGCCCTACATCCGGGGTTGTCAGAATAAAGAAACATGCTTGTGACAGATGGGTACGCTAACGAACAGCTAAACCTCTCTCGATGACGTACAGAAATGACGACTTTAGCCCTACGCTCATACTTACTCCAAAACGGTAGAACCTATGTACTTTAATGCGCGTAAGTTGAGCAAATCCTGCAATCATAAGATGTTTTAGTGTACTCTGCGCCAGAGTACAGCGTACTTCTCGCAGTCAGGGAAAACATTGCTTAAGTGCTCGCTGATATTATAAATAACTACAGATAATAGAGGGACGCCAAAAACTATTCAGTCTCTGAAAATCCCGCTGCTGGCAAGACGATAGAGACCAGTCCACCTGACGATGTTCCGCTTTTGAAGCACGACAGCAGAGAAGCGATAAGAGTGACATTGGCGTGCGTATCAAGTGCTCCGTCGCCGCTAAGCGCAAGGTTCCGAACTGGCGTGTAGGTTCGCCACCGTAAAATATCTACTAAAATACTTAAAGTGTTGAACCTACAAATTTATTGGCAGGAAATTTGTATCGATGTTCAATGCATAACCCTTTACTATATTTGCAAATATTTGCCCACAATAATTAAAGTTTTATGTATTTGGAGGTTTCGAAATTTGCCATGTCGGATAGCTTTAAAACAATGTTTGCAAAATGCGTGAAATATTCAATGTTCCATTTCTCCTTAGCATAAGACGTGATTATTTTTCCTGTGCAAATAAATTGTGTGCACGTAAAATAGTTTCTTCGAATAACGTATATTGCAAGTAAACTGCAAACCGCAAGCCAGTTTGCGCACTAGGTCGACAACTTTAATTGGGACAAACCCCAGCCTTCTTTAATTATTATTTGTTTTAACAAATCTTAGTTTTAAAATTGTATGACCGGACATTAAAAATCAAAACACGACATAGACTAAGCAAATTTCTTTAAGTTAGTACTGTTTCAGTTTCAATATTTTCCATAGTTGAACGATTAAATAATGAGGGAATTTCGAAATAACTGTTAAAATGTTCCTTGTGACCTGACAAGTTTCATTTCCAATTATTGAATATGTAGTTTATGTTGTAGGAAATACACGTATATCCATGATGGCTGGGTTAAATCCGAAGTAAGCCCTACGTGCTTACGTCATCGCAGCGGAAGTTCCAAGCAACAAGTCTCAGTTGGAGTTCAGGCAGCTAAAATAGCGGCGCGTGAAAGAGGTAGTGGTGCGAGGTAGCATGTAGACTTGCCAGGAGCCAATTAAAGGCGCTTACAATGCTCTCTCGGCTACAGGAAGCCAACTCTCATTAGCCCCGACAGCTACATTGTCGAGGTGGCGTCCGATACTAGGTTCGACGGATTTGATTTATAGTTACGTGCATGAGGGACGTCGTTCATAAAGGAGCGGCGTTACGCACAATAAAGGGCACGTCACTTCAACGTCGTTCTCGAGGTAAATAAATAGTTAAAGGCGTTTATCGTTGATCTTACCGCCGAGATAAATAATGCATCGCAACTTGAAGAACATTCTCAATAAAGAATTTCAGTTAAATATGTTACAGTTACGGGCAGTTATATGTGACGCAGTTGATATAAATGGTTGCGCATGAAGCAGTATTTTATAGAATATGATGCATATGAACCACGAAACTTCTCAGTGGTAGAGTACAGCGCCCTAATTTGACAAGGAATTGTTTATCATTTAAACTTAAATATTTATAACATATTCATTAACAGTTATCTAAGTATTTTATGACTACGCTTAGGGTCTATCCAAAACTTTCGTCCACGTATTCCACAACTGTAATTTTCTGATCATCCCTCGAAGGCAGGCGTAATAAATATACTGTTTGGTTGTAAAATACTTTTTTGGTATTACCAAAATATATTTGTGCAGATGTAAATTACTTTATACAAATAAATGTAGTTCGAAATGTTTCGCGGACTGTGCTACTAGAAAAATTAATTTTCTCAAAGACAAACACTCACGAGTGTACATTTTTTATTTAGTTAGGGTTTGTCAGTCTGTTGCATGAATAGTTTGGCTCATTAAACCTAGATTTTAAGTTTTTTAACTTATCATTCCTTAATTGAAACAATGGATACTTATGCATCGTTCTTTTTTAGTGTAACACGGGATAATCGCCACTCCGTTGGCTTACAGCTGACCAGTATTGAACTTGAACAATACGGCGGGCTTTTCCAATGCAGTCTATGTGGCTCAGTCTGAGTTCACCATCTTGCGCCCTTATCCACTTCCCCTGGCGCTCTTCGCGAGATATAAGCCCTTGTCCCCTTCGTAAGAAGCGCGCATCTCCGAATTCAGACACCGTTGTTCGTTTGTATCTCCATTACTGACCGATTGATGTGCGAGTTTCTGTAGTTTAAACCGGAAGCCTTGGCAGGAGTTCCGCGTGTTTGTCTACTTTTTCATTTGCAAGCAAACGTGGATAGAGAGGGCATTGTTGTTTAAGATGCTGTAGTACGTACGAGGAGAATATTGATGTAAGGCTAAACGCTTTATTACAGTTTTTAATTGCGCTATTAGGTCACTTATCTTCGAGGAATGAAGATAAACAGAGAACAGACAGCAACGACTAGTATAGCATCAAAAACCAATCTTGTGCTTGAGACACTTTCCCTTGGCTGCAGGGGATATTCAAGGGTGCATTCGTGCCCTAGCCGTGAATTCCGGCAGCTACTATTTTACGTCGCTCAATAGGTGCCATTTTCTTGGGCACGAAGCCACTTAATGGCCATTGGCACGTGAATTCAGACAAGACCTATACCAACAGGTAGATGGTAAGTAGGTAACGAGGGACTGTTATAAGTCAGGCTCCGGCAATGCTGAATCGTTAGTTTCTATTTCACTGTTATTATAGTGGCTACATGAAGTTTTTCGTGAAACTGTTGATTAAATCTCCTTTATGTCCGTATTTTATTGGACTCCGATGGAAAACGTATGAAGTTTTATAACAATTTTCATTATGTTACCAAAATATATCATTACGATCTATATTTACCTGCAAATTATAACGTTTTTATAAATTTTTTTGTACAAAAAGGGATTAACGTTTACCACATAACAAAAATATTATCCTTTTAACGTTCAATATGTACAGAAATTAACGAAGTTATAATTATGAAACCTACTTTGGCTCGTAACAGTACGGATCCAGGATGGGCTCTCAAGGTTTGGCGCGTCATTTACGTCAATGACAGCAGCAACGTTATTTCAACACGCCCTGAAGGACACTCGAGGCATTGGCAAACACAGCAGCGGCCGGATTCCCGCGCGGTCCGAACCGAACACGAAAATGCGTTCTAACCACTGGAGCATCTGGAGGACAAGTAGCTAATTACGACGCGAAATTGCAGGTTCTTCTCCGCCGGAGGACTGCGCTCGCTGTTAGCCAACAGACACACTTCTTCGGGAGCAAGGACCAACAAAACGACGTTGATAATGACCGGCTGGCGACGTAGGATGGCGCGAGCGGTCATCGCTGCCAACTTAGAAAAAAAAAACAAGTAAATACCGCAATTAGGCGGAGTGGCCGTGCGCTCTGACGAAAGGAACTAAGCACCCGGTCACGAGGAGCTGAATAGATGTGTAAATAAGATGCTGCCTTACACGTCTATTTCACTCGGGCTCGTGTAGGAGAATTCATATAAAAGGAGAAGGGTGTTTGAATCCAACGAGAAAATAAACATCTCACGGAGGCATTACTTTTATTAATTTTTAATTAATTTTTTTTTAATGTTAAGCTTTAATTAATGCGTACAGTATTCCGTTATAACTGAATCGTGCAAAATCGTTAATACAACCACGTGTCTACATTTAACTGTTGGATACGTTTTAAGTACAGAATCGTTCCGTCATTAAAGACGAAAATTTTTTGCAGAATCGCATATGCACTTATTGTAGAAGTAAAAGAAATGTACGGAAATTTTGTCCAGCCAGAGTTTCGTGTGGTCATTCACGCGAACTATCATATTTTTTTTCCCTTCAATATCGCATGTTAGTAATGTAACTGTGAAGATCAAATATATTATTAAAAACATAAGAGAGAGTTTTAAACCCCTAAACTCCTCCCTTGGTTCCAATAGCACAAGAACCCTGCATTTAGAAGGCCGTGAGATCGATTCCAGCCGGAAGAAATTGGGGTGTTAATTTTCCTCAAGTGTCTTCCTGTTACTATCCATAAAATAATTACTACTAATTTTAATAATATAGTTGTTGTATACTATATTATATATCTGACTAACATTGCCGTTTACAAGGAAAGGAATAATGATACAAATTTGTGAACTAATTTACAGCCTCCTAGAATTCTCAGTTAATTAGGTACTCGGGTAACAATTGTTTATTCACTGGTTGGTGCTGTGATAAGAGGCTTTCTCTTTCACTGGAATTATTTTCACGTGATAAAGTGATACGACCACAATAGGGTGCCGTGGTGGTGTAGTGGCTAAACTACTCGCCTCTCACCACGGCGAACAGCGCTCGATTCCCGGGCGGGGTAACTCCCGGATTTTCGCATGTCGGAATCGTGCCAGGCGATGCCGCTGGTCGGCGGGTTTTTCTAGGGGATCTCCCGTTTCCCCCGCTCTTGAATTTCGGCGCTGCTCCATACTCACCTCACTTCACCCTCATCAGCTCTCAAGACCTTGATATTATGAGCAGCCCACATATTTCCCTTCCATTCTGCTCCACTCTGTGGTCACTATACGAGCCCTAGCTAATTCCATAATCCTTCTAGAATGTCTAGAGTTCTCATACAAAGGCTTCCTTGCTGTTTGGTGGAACTCAAAACAAATGATAAATTTTATGATAAAATACTTTTTTTTCGTCTATTAGAGACTGAGTCGTCGAGGTTTTTTAAAGTATAGTTTGTCCTAATCATTATAGAAACACTATAGTATAGGCGCTTGAAGTTTGACATGAAACCGAAAGATTCAAAATTCGCGAATAGCTATAAATAATTTTTAATTAACTCTTATTATTTAAAGATTCTGCATGTTTAAGGCGCAGAGGAGAAAGGTTCACAAATAGAGGGGTGCGACTTTTGGCCGAACAATCATTTGTTTCATAATTTCGGCAAACAGATGTTTGGCGAAATTAAATGTGTGTGTGTGTGAAATGTCACATAAGAGTTTGACAATAAAAACACTAGGCAGAATATTTATTTGACAAAAATGGAATGACATAGTCGAGTTGGTCACAAGTGGAGGGGGGAACGGAGCGTCCGAGCTTTTCATGCTCTATCATTGAAGTCCCCAGGTAACCATTTTTCCCTCAAAATTTCCCCTTTTCCCTAAAAATTTCTCGTTTTTCTCTAAAAATTTCCCACTTTTCACTCAAAAAAGCACCAATCTCCAAAGTTGTAAAAACGATCCTTCGTAAGGCACTTTTCGATCCATCGGAAGGATTTGGGAGGATCGTTTTCGAGGGCAGAGCAGTAAAAGCCATATTGGTTTTATAGGCACACGGTAGGTATGCCAAATCGATACACAGGGTCCAGGGTCTGGAGTCAGACCTAACCATTAGCCATTTTGGTTCTGTCAGCCATATTGCCTGCCATGCTAGATGTCGGTACCTTGAATTTTGACCTTGACACTGTGCCCATGACCTTGAATCACCTTAAACCCAAAACCAAATTATTTGAAAAATATTTAGAAATTATTAGAAAATAAATAAATATCCCAACAATCTTTAAAAAAATTCCCAAAATATTATTAATTTTTTTTTTAAATAATCATAACACTTTAAAAAAATTTTTACAAATTCCCAAAAAAACCTTGACACTTGACTCAAGACCTTTGACTCAAGACTAATCACTCGACTCAAAACGCTTGACACAAGACTAAAAATGCTTGACTCAAAACGCTTGACACAAGACTAAAAATGCTTGACTCAAAACGCTTGACACAAAACAAAAAATGTTTGACTTAAAACCGTTTACACATGACCCTTGACTCAAGGCTCAAGACCATAGATTTAAGAATTAAGGCACAAGTCCTTGACTTATTGCCCTTTATCCAAGACCCTCTACTAAAAATTAATTATTAAAAAAAATTAAAATATTGAATTTTTGGACATAATGGAGCCTAAGCCGGCATTATGCTCTGTCATTTCAGTCTTTCGGCTGTCATTTTATGATGTCACCCAACCACAAAATTTTATCCAAGTAACCTTTGACCATGACCTCATGACCTTTAATGAATTGTAACCTACAAAAGTCAAAATAATCCCAACAAATAAAACATAAAATAAATAATATTCTTAAAACAAATGTGTTAATAATAATACAAAAAATTTATTTAAAATTATTAAAAATCATATTCAAAATTATAATAAATATTTATTTAAAATAACTTACATTTCCGGAGGGTTCCCAGCACCATATCCAGCAAACGAAAGACCCTACTCCAATTCGCCAAAGTTGGTAGGAATCTGTTGATTGTTTACCGAGATATGACGTGAAAACTTTATTTAACATGTAAGACTATTTTACAAAAAGCTGAGAAATTCAGGCTCTGGAATTATACAAAGGTAATTGGAAATTTGTTTCTTAATTTCGTAAATATAGGTTACTAAGAAAAATGTTTACATACCCCGGAGTTTAAAAAAAGTGTCTGGCCCACTCATTCATATTAGTTTACATGGCCTGCCATAGTGCTACTCGTTTTCCAAATTTGATAGGAGTCTGCAGATCTTTCTATATATACGCCATTAATATATTTTTTAATGCTATGTTACCTTACAGAATGGCAGACAAAAGAATCTTTGTGTAGAAACATTTGATAGCTTTTGCACGTACCGCCAGCCTAAAAAGTAAGTTTGGAATTTGTTTCGGCATTTGGACGATAGAGCAAACAAAGCTAGAATTCCTACAAGTTTGCCATTTTGAAAATAATTGTCTGACAAACCTAAACACACCAATTTACAGCACATGCAGCAGTAACATTTGTTTTGTAAATTTGGGAGGAATAGGTCAATTGTTTTCTGAGATAAGGAAAAAATTTGTTATTTAACAAGAAGCCATCTTACAAAACGGCGGACAAACGAGACTCTGTGTAGAAACATTTGATAGCTCTAACATGTAATGAAAACATACAAAGTAAGGTGTAAATTTATTGAATGGTTTAGATAATATAAATCACTTGGTTAAAAAAGCTATATACTCACCATTTTGAAAATAAATTCACCACGCAGTTAAGTATACTAATTTCCTTCCCCTGCCATAGTATTTCTTGTCTGGCAAACAGGTAGGAATTCGTCGATTTTTTCACGAAATATTAAATAAGAACTTAATTTCTTTATGTTGTGTTGTCTTACAAAATGGCTAACAATAATGGCTACTTGTTGGCATATATGATTGATACTTGTAAAAAATACTTTCAACATACAAATTTTTATAGAAATTTTTGGGACGTTGTAATAGATATACCAAATAAATTAAAAATATTTGTATTACCATAATTTTGAATTTATTTACGTGCCAAAATTGGTGAGTATTGGTGGATTAGTTTTTGAGATACAAAGTAAATCTTTATTTTTTCTATGTGGTGCTATCTTCCAATATGGTAGACCAACAACCATATCCATTTCTATATACAATTCTTAGATGATACACTGTGAACATACATAATTTGGCTTAAATATTACATAATGCTCTAAATTTGAATGGCCACCATTTTCAAAGTAAGCACCCAGCGAGGTCGAAGTTTTTGAAATCAGATGTCTCTATGAAGAACTATACCTGTACCGAGTTTGGTAAAATTATGTTTACGCGTTCAAAAGTTATTCGCCACACACACCCACACATACTCACACACGCGCGCGCGCGCGTGCACACACACATACAGGAAAGTGATCTCATAAGCCGTTCTTTCCTTCGGAAAGTTAGCTAAAAACTTAGAACAACCATATTTTTATCATAAAATATTACAATTTGACATAGCATTTTAACGATATTTTAACGCAACGTATTTAGAATATTTTGAGTTTTATGTGTTTTTTTTTGTCTAGTTGTAAATAGATTTTGGTCGGCACCTTACAGCGAGGCCTTAAAGCTGGCGAGGATGAAATTAGGTGAAGATATAACAGCGGCGGAATGCCAGGGAGGAGGAAACTGGAGTACCCCGAGAAAACCCGCCGGCTAACGGCAACGTCCGCCATGTTATATATATGTGAAAGACCAAGTGACCCCACTGGGAATAGAGTCTGGTTCGCCTCAGCGGTAGGCAATTAGTCTTACTACTGTACTACCGCGGCCCCCGATTATTGAGTAACAAAACATACTAAATATTGAATATGCAATTTGAACTGCCTTTAGATGTTATAATTTTCCTAACTACATAAAACCGTTTATCTTCTGGATTCAAGAATCAATTTGTTAACCAATTAGGTTTACAACCTTATCGACAAATTGTGATTGTGTGTGGATTTCTTGAGTTATGTAATGCGTACAACGAAATATGGAAAGGTCCAAATATTATGTAACCAGTGAAACAGACTTATGCTTTGTCTTCATTTAATGATACGCATATTTTTGGTATACGAAGTCTGTGAACTATTATTTCTTTACAAATAACTGGCAATATATATTTAGACCGATTGTGTCCAGACATTAACACTCATTTTGGTAGACATTCAAATTATTTTCTGAACAGTCATCAGCTTACAGGCAGAAGTTGAACGCACTTCCAGAAATCAAGTTTTTTATAAAATAAAATATTTTCTAAAGGTTTTCTCTCTTCAACTTCACGTTTAATGAAGAAACAGTGTTTTAACAATCCATAAATTCTGCGCATGTGCTCATTGACACAGGAAATGAAATTATATTAACAATTGCGTTTTGCAAAATAAATTAACAGTGCTGCCAAGGATTATCAATAGTCTTCAACAATCCGATTTTTCAAATAACACGGGCTATAATTCTTTACAAGAATAAGTGATAAATAATTTATCCAACAAGCTAGTAAAATTTATAATCCGCTGGCACAAAATAATTGCTATATTCTGATACGTCAAATTTATTTACAAGCTGGCCAGCAGGCCTTGTTTAAGACAAATTGGGTACAGACGTTATCAGAAACAATAATTATTTATTGTCACACATCGTACTGCGCAAGAAGACAGCCCCTGCAATTAGCGAGTTTCCATCAGTGAAAGAGAAACCATCAACGGCAATCTGCGGAGTAAGGGTCATGAGCGGTTCAGGCCACGCATAATTCATGACTCCCCGCCCCTTTCCCTAGCCGATTGAAGCTGGCAATTATAATCGAGTTAAAGCGTAGGCCCTGAGAGACCGACGTGTGTGGTGCCCATCATACTCGCTAGCGGAGGACGCGAACTGCACGACCTCGATTCGCCAACGTCTCACATGCTTAGCGGAGGCAATATGCGGTCGTCTTGTGACCGCCTCTCATGCCAACAATGTACACTAGTAAGCGTGGAATGAGAGTATTCGATCTTGTGACCACCTCTCGTGCCAACAATGTACACTAGTGGGCGTGGAATGAGAGTATTCGTTATTGTGACCGCCTCTCGTGCCAACAATGTACACTAGTGAGCGTGGCATTTGAGTATTCGTTCTTGTGACCGTCTCTCGTGCCAGCAATGTACACTAGTAGGCGTGGAATGTGAGTACTCGTTCTTGTGACCGCCTATTGTGCCAACAATGTACACTAGTGAGCGTGAAATGAGAGTATTCGTTATTGTGACCGCCTCTCGTGCCAACAATGTACACTAGTGGGCGTGGAATGTTAGTATTCGAGCCTGTAACAGCCTCTCGGGCCAACAATGTACACTAGTGGGCGTGGAATGAGAGTATTCGTTATTGTGACCGTCTCTCGTGCCAACAATGTACACTAGTGGGCGTGGAATTTGAGTATTCGTTCTTGTGACCGCCTCTCGTGCCAACAATGTACACTAGTAGGCGTGGAATGTGAATACTTGTTCTTGTGACCGCCTCTTGTGCCAACAATGTACACTAGTGGGCGTGGAATGTGAGTATTCATTCACGTGGGTCTCGTCCACACACAAGTCACACTAACAAGTGGCATTTATACGAGAGTCCCAAAACACAAAAAAAAAAAGAAAACTTATTTGCCCATTATGAGAAAATTATAATAACAGGAAAATTTTGCGAATGCTTTTGAGAAGAAGCTAAGATTGAAACATTTGTTCTCTTAATTTAAGTTTTCTACTGGATGAAAGTTTATTGAACTGTCTGTGAATTACTCCAAGTTTTGCGGAAGTGCAGGAAAGCGAAGACCGTATTCCTCGGTACCTGATCAAGTGTGAAATTGTGCATCATAAGTTGAGTTCAGACGCATTGGACTGTGGTGCCTAGCGCAGATGTAACTGAATTCGCAAAATTTTTGTATCACAGGAAATTAACTATATTATCAAAAGTATTCCCACACCCCATGTAAACGTAAACTCGCGCCTATATGTCACTGCGAGCATCGCTGTCGCTATAAAAGGAGACAGAGGGCTCGATGTTCAGCAATGCTACGCGATGCCAGCAGATTTGACGGTGCAATGAAGCTCAGTGTCTTCCAGCTTGGTGTAGTTATTGGTCGCCACATCAGATCAATTTCCGCCCTTCTCAGGTTGTCCCAATCGACCGTCGGGTATACAATTTTTAAGTGGAAGGGAAGATGCAATCACTACAAAACCACGGCCTGTTAGGCTACGCGTATTGACTTATAAAGGCTGTCGAGGATTTGATAGTGTGGCGTGGGAACATCGCATGTCACCGCGTGATATCATCATCCATGAATTCCTCAGTGTCATTAAATTGTGCAGCCAGCGCAGCTGCTGTGCGTCAAGAGTTACAAGGACTGGGATCCAAAGCTCAGGCACCTGAGGATAAAACGCAAATTTCGCTAATGAGCGCAAAGCTCCACGTTCGGTGGTGCTAAGAGAGCCGCCACTAGAACGTGGAAGGCGGGAGACACGTTATTTGGAGTAATAAATGACGCCTTGTTGTCCTTGGGAATGGTCTGGTTGTAGCGAATGCCAGGTGAACCCTACATGCTTGCCTGTATGGTGTTTACGGTGAAATTCGGTGGAGGTGGGGTGGCAACGAGGGGGTACTTTCCATGTAAGGTAATTGGCCCTCTCATAATTACATGGGGCATATTAAAGACGGAAAACTTTATGGACATTCCGACCGCTGCGTATTGTCTATGGTAGAGAGACCAGTTCCGAGATGGTAACTGTGTGTTTACCATGACGATGCTCTCTTTAATTATGAACGGTCTGTTCTTGAGAGGTTTGTGGTCAATTGGGTACTGGCAATAAACTGGCCAGCCAAGAGCACCAAACGTAATCCCATCGAACACCTCTGGGGAACTGGAATAGCAAATGCGCTCTAGACCTTAATGACCTACACCGCATATTGCACTTGCTGCAGAGATGCAGGAAGAATTTTTGGTCATTCCTCAGGAGACCTTCTGACATCCGGTTGACAGTCTCCTTCGCAAGGTTAGATGTGTGCCAAAGTCCCATGATGGCACCACCGCCAATAAATGTCTGCTACTGGGCAGTGCATCTGAGGGACACGTGTAGGACAGTTTCGTGTGGCAGTCCGAACAATTTTGATCAAATAGTGTTCACATGAGGGTGACACGTAACCGAGTGTTGCTGTGGCCATGTGTTCTACAAGGCGAGAAATACACGAGACCTCTTCCATGGAAGTTTTGTCTGAAAATAAGTCTTGCCGACAAGAGGCATGCGCTTCATTATTTTCAAGTCTAAAAAAATTCAAACGACTGTTCGTGCACGATTAAACATGTTTCATAAATGGGAGAATATATAGAAGTGTACAATAAGGCTGATATACAAGCGACGTGATGTTTCATGCTCGTGATTCGATCGGGCTTAATACACTGCACGCCTTCATTTACCACAAAATTTCAAATATCAGTGAGTTTAACGCGTTCAGCCACGCATCAATTTGTAGGTTGAAATCGTGTAATATTTTGATGTGCACTGCATATGTGCCTAGTGTCTTTTTGCAACCAGTTAACAAGATGCCGCGTGCGCCAAAAACGTTACCATCAGCCATCGATGAATGAGAGGTGTGATAAATTTCACAATTCAGATGGCCCGATGAGAAAAATCACTGTATATCTTTCACGTGTAGCATGCCCACGATGGTGGACACAAATAATTAAAGAGGGACGCGGTGGCGTAGTGGTTAGACAACTCGCCTTCCCCCAAGAAGAAACGGGTTCGATTCCCAGTGGTGTGACCCCCGGGATTTTCGTATTTAGGAATCTTGCCGGACGATGTCGCTGGACGGCGGTATTTGGGGGGGATCTCTGATTACCTCCGCTTTACCCCGCTCTTACATTTCCGTACTGCTTCACTATCACCTCACCTCACCTCATAGGCTCTCAAGTCACCTCACCTCATAGGCTCTCAAGTAACCTCAACTCACCTCATCGGCTCTCAAGACCTCGATGATTGGAGCCGCCGAAATCTCTTTACTCACTCACGCACTCAACTCATTATCGTGTAGATGTCTGCCACCGGAGTATGACATTGAAATTCCTGCAGAAAAAAGTCATAACAATAATATAATTTAACGCCCGTAGTTAAAGGTACGTGTAACTTAACGAATTATTACGGGAAAAATATAGACTTTTCAGTTATTTACATGTTCGTGTCAAGACTGTTTAATCAGTGGCTGATACCATTAAGAGAGGCTTCCTTTTTTGTTCTGATTGGTTGTAAGTGATGGGGTCACATTTGTGCCTGCTTGTTATTGGCTAAACAATCTTTCAGAGCGTGTCCCAACAAATGCGCTGCAATAATGCAAGATATATCCAACCTGTTACCAAACGAATTTGCTAAATTAATGTACTGATATTATTTTTAATATATATACACACATATAATTCTATTTCATCGCGTATCGTTTCATACCGCCCTGCAGAAACAAAACAAATTTCCTTTTTAAATATTACAAAATGTGTATAAAAACGAAGGAATTCATAACTTAACCCTCCAATTTAAACCTATGAACACATTCGTTTATATATGGTGATATATAGAAAGAAAAAAAACAAGACAATGTTACGATCGGGGTTGTAAAGTTCCATAAACCAGCGACAATAATGCCAGAAATTGTTTTCAAAGAAAATAATAGTGATAGCTGCTGGCTCAGTGAACAATTATAATAAGCTAATACCAGAACAATGGCCTAAAATAAATTCTTATTTTAGTCTACACTGCGCAAGTAAGAAATTTATGCAAACTGCACAGTTAGAAAAATTGTGCATAAAATTACGGAAATTACCGGTTACAAAATATCCCGACATTTTCCTGAAATAACGGGTTCTTTTTTTTTTTTCACAAGCGCTCTCTCCGTAAATTTCACATAAATCTACGTGAATTCACGGTACGTGTCCATAAACTTGCCAGTTTTTTTAATTTTCTCTTTATAAAATTGTAACAAAAAAACTTTTTACTTTTGTTTTGTGGGTGTTTTGCCGTGTATAAAAATGACTATAAAAAGTTTATAAATGTTGTCCGTGTGCAGGATATGAACTATGAAAAAAATTATTAACCCGTCACCTTATCCACTCACCTACCACACTATTATATGAAATAGTGTTGAAAATATGCAATTCATAAAGAATGAAGTACGTACTTCTCTTAGTTTTCAGTCACGTCAGTGTGTTTGCTAGTTTGTCTTTTAATTTCAGTTTTACAAACAGGGGTAAGAAAAAGAGATTTTATTTCATAATTTATTTCACTGTGTATAACAGAGAAATTAAACTAAGTTCATATATTTTGGCCCGTAGAGGGATTTTAACACGAATCGAAAAATTAAAATTTATAACCTGGAACCAATCGCCCACCAAAACTTTTACAAGAAGTACTGCATTTCGTCAATATGGATTTTACACGAAAAAGACGGACGCGCCTTTCTTTATTTTCAAGTCGGGCTAGAAAGCTAGCTTTTTGTTTATTTGCGGTTTATAAAATGGGGTTACAAAAAATTTTGTTTTATTTTCGTTGTGTGCGTATTTCACTGTGTATACAGAAGGTTTTTTGCTGTAGCGGAATTTGAAAAATAATCAAAGAATTGGCACTCCATGAGTGGTTTTCCACTCACCTACTACTATTTTAAACGAATTAGTATTGTAAAAACGGGATTTTATAAGCTTAAAGTATCATCGGCATTGTACGGCTTTTAAAATCGAAGCCAGAAGTATGCGGAGAACTTCTGTATTTTATATTTACGAGCTCATTTCCGTTATTCGTCATTACGAAGTGCCTTTCCGTAAATTAACTTTACATCCCCGTAGAAGTTTCTGTAGATCTACAGAAATGTCTAACAGTGTAGTCATGACAAAGATGTCTAATGTTGAAACATTTGAAAAAAATTTATGTTCGGTTCAGTAGTTTATAAATTTTTAATGCGCTCATAGAAATTTATATATAAATGAAATTAATATTTGCTACGATATTGCCAGTTTTAACTTATACGGTGTGATTAACTGTGTATATATAATCATTAGTGCTATAAAAGACATCATATGAATCTACATCGAAGCCGGACATGCTAGCAGCAACTCATTCTCCTTCCGTTGTCTGTAGTCTTCCATATACAAATGATCGAACACGTGAATTTTTCCTTTCTCAAAAAGGGCGCTTAAAGGGAAGTGAACAGAATTTAAACTGCTGCGTGTAGGGTTATCTAAATTTTAGAAAACCAGAAATATGGGCTGATTTGTAGGCAAATATAGCAGAGCGTTAATTATATTTTAGAAAACCAGGAATATGGGCTGATTTGTAGGCAAATATAGCAGAGTGTTATCTATATTCTAGAAAACCAGGAATATGGACTGATTTGTAGGCAAATATAGCAGAGCGTTATCTATATTCTAGAAAACCATGAATATGGGCTGATTTGTAGGCAAATATAGCAGAGGGTTATCTATATTCTAGAAAACCAGAAATATGGGCTGATTTGTAGGCAAATATAGCAGAGCGTTATCTATGTTCTAGAAAACCAGAAATATGGGCTGATTTGTCGACAAAAATTGCAGGGCACCATGCACCGATCAGCGCAAAATCAATATTACACCCGTTTTTTTGCGAAAATATTTCAGCACAGGCTAAACGTGATTATAGTCCATTCACGTTTACTTCCAACTTACTGAAGCCCTACTTAAGTTCTACTTCCTGAGTATTCCTCCGCATCATGAAAACCAAGCTTGGGTCTAGAAAATTACACCAAGGGATAGCGCATCGTATTCGTGCGCTCTCACTTGAATAATATTTAGCATGAGAACAATTTCTAACTAGGCATTACCAACACACTTGTTCCCTCCTATTTTTATTCAAGTAAATTATCATTTAAATAACTTATTTTATAGATAAAATAAAACTAAAAATACAATTGAACCACAAATAAGTTGGTTTTTTGTTTCCGGGAGTTTTGGACGCTTGTGATCCATGGCATATCTAGGAAACAACCACACACCCCGCACGTGGGGTGATTTTCCAAAGGTTCGATTAAAAAAGTGTGAATAAACTGTTAATAGAGTACTGCTTTTCCGAAGTTCACACTCGTGACCTCCTCTGGTTATTGGCTGCGTGTCATTGTAAGAGGACGCCGTCACAGAGTAGCTAAGAATACAGGGGTAAAGTTACATAGCCGCTTATTCCGTGAACTCCACCCGCACACGACAGCAATGCGGCACCAATAGCCGGCAACATCTCGGAACGCGAATCGCCGTTAGCCAATCAACGCCTGGCAGCTCACTTGCCGACCGGCGGCTCAGCCAGTAGAGAACCCTTCCGCGACACGCGGTTGCCAATCAGACACAAGGCCCGTCCTTACAGCCTCGCGCAGCCAATCAGAGAATTGGTACGCCCACATCAAAGGAACCGCCAGGCAAATTACTTCTCTGCGTGCATTTATTTACTCTGTGGCACTCTCTATCTGACTGGGCCTGTCACAATTACGTTACCCCGACAATGAACGTCCGTGATTATCGACCACACATCTAACATGCGTGACAATTTATATTGTGCAGAAGATGTACGTTCACGATGCATTTGCTGACGATTACAACTCGTAAGTGATATCTGTTATTCCAGAAAATTTTTCTATGTATAGTCGAAATAAATAACACATTACCTCTGATACACTTCGCTCATTGAATGATTTTTCATTGCCAGGCGTTGTCGATGTTCGCTAGCGTATCAACGAAGTTCAGTAATTGGAGTAATATATTTCTCTTTAATCCTGTGAAGAAATAAAAATGGTTTTCAGAAAAAACACGCTACCATTTTTCAAAGAAAAACCGTTCATGTGTACGAAGAATACTGATGCACGAGGAAAGATTTTTCCGAGAAAAGGTCGGTCTTAGAAGTTATGTGTCCTCCTAACCACAGAGAAAAATAGTTGTATATTAACTTTCAACCTGTGTAACGAATTATATTATCCGAAAATAAAAATAAAAGAAACCATTTCACGCAAATCAATCGGCGATATCAGCCATCTAGTAGAATGCAAACCCTGAATGTTTTTTCGACGATATCCTTCATACCTTCTCTCTCGCACATTCTCTTAATTCCTCTCTGTACGAGTTAGCTCACACATACTTAATTAGAGGTTAATTAGCCACCGCACAAAGAAGCACACAGGTTTTAATGAAGCTGAAACGTGATTACACGTCTTTCGTTAATTACGTCCGTCCGCGTACGAGAAGAGAGTTCGGTAGCACGTGCAGTTATGCAGTGGTGGGTGAGGGGAGATTATACGGGAGGTGACGTCTGCTCATTCCTTCAAATGTACCAAACAGTTAAAAAAAAGGGGGAAAAGAAGCACACTTAACACAGGATCATTATGAATGAAATGTGATGAAGGAGACTGAAACTTACCGTAGCAAACTGCCCTACCCGAAGGAGACGTCCATCCTTACTAACCAATTTAAAGAATGTCACTGTAATGTTTTTAAAAATTTACTCTTTTAGAGAAATGTGCTGCTAAAATATTCTCCAGAACTCTGCGAAAATTTTCGGACACGTTATTTTTTTTAGTAACGCACTTTAAGTAAATTCCAGATAACTGTCTGTGAGTTTACAGAACCGCTCTGTAAATATGCTAGTTGATTTTTCTCTTCCCGATTAAAAAAAAATTACACCTAAGAATGTTTTATTGTTTTGTTTTAAGAATGTTTTAATGTGAATAAAATTTTTTTATGTGAAATATTTTTTTTTTGAGTAAGGTTAGAACACGTATCGAATATTTCGGAATCCGCTACTTTTAAAACTTAAAAATCAACTTTTGTTGAGAATCCATTGACTGGTTTCACAGAGGTAGGTGATGTGGCTTCTTCGAGTGAGAAACGTATAGACAGGCACAATTACGCCCATGTCTCGCCCAGAACTCGGGCCTGAGACCCTTCCACCGTAAGCCGGTGTTAAGTTGACTGCAATGTAATCGGCTACGCTGATCTCCCACGTTCTCGTGGCAACGTAGGGTATACGCATGTTAGTGATACAGAACTGACCAAGTAAATATCCTAATTTTGAAGCGACGTCTGAGAGATGCACCTAGCTGCTGCAGTTGATTGATGCTGCTTTTTGATGCCCGAAGTAACAAAACTAAGTAAGTTCCTTTGATATAATAACTGCAGTTAAAACGATTATCTTATGTATACAGTGGCGTAAAATCTTTTTGCAGTCTCTACATTCATTGTTTCCGAAACCTGAAGCTACATGTAGTAAATACGGCTACTTTCCATAATACTTCTTATTGTTTGTGCTCAGCTCTGATTTTTGTAATTAGAGATCGCGTTTACGTGAATATTAAGAAACTTTTAACAGTTCGTGGGGCACACCACAGTTTAGTTTCCCTATTCTTAAATTATCCGTGACGAGACATGGCGTGGAGTAAAGTTGTCGAAGAAACAGGAGTACCCCGAGAAAAACCGATTCGCTGTAGTGGAGGGATTGCCACTTGCAAATTCTGATGTGTCAGCAGTCGTCAATAATGCAACCCAACTGAAAATTCATGTCCTTATCGTCACTAGTTTCTTATTATGAGGGGGGGGGGAGGGGTGGAGCTGCGGTAGCTGAGAGGTTATACTACTCGCCTCCCGCCAAGGCGAACCGGGCTTAATCCTCGAATGGGTCACACCCGAATTTTCGCATGTGGGAATCGTGTAGAACGATGCCGCTGGTACTTTTCTCGGAGATCTCCCGTTTCCCCGGCCTTTGCATTCCGGCGCTGCTCCTTTCTCACCTCATTTCATCCTTTTCGGCTCCCAAGACATCGTTGTTAATATCCACCCAAATATTTCAACCCAACTCATTCTGATTGCGAACAGCGTTGCTATATATTATCTATTGGACGCTTTTTTTCTGTGGTGTACGTTGCAGGTCATAAAATCCACTTTCTCTGGTATTCCTTGTGTATAGGGCACATTCACTAACAAGGTTCAATAGTAAAGTCTATTCGCAGTTTCTTCAGAATATTAGAATCAAACCTTTCAAAAATCACTCCATGTATTGTGTGTTTCGTTGTTTCCTACATATTTTATGAATCACACGTTGTTTATACTTTTGTTAACACATAACCTTACCATATTTGCAATTAAATTTAACTTTTAAATATGTCAAATGTATTAAGTATAATCTTTCATTTATAATTCGTATCAATAAATACAGAGAGAAAATAGATGTGTTGGTAATGCCTAGTTAGAAAGGTTTCTGATGCAAGTTATTGCTAACGTGAGTGTGCACAATTGCTGTGCATTGTACCTTTGTTGTAATTCTCTAGACCAGGTTTAGTTTCGTTTTCATGAGGCGGAGGAAAAACCTGTAAGTATACAGTCGACAGGGTTTAAGGAGTGTTTGAAGTAACCATGAGTGGACTGCACGAGATGATGACGTACTTGCTTAAAAGGTACAAAAGTTGGTGGATGGGGCTGCCGTGTCCAGCCAGAGAAATATATTGGCTCGATTTTTGGCACCGACAGTTGAAATTTACAAGGTGTTTGTGGGTCAGGCCCATCTACACACTGCGGAAGGCAGCTCTAAACCATCGCAGAGTGGCCTTGCCCAGTTGCCTTGGGAGAGTCGCTATTTCTGTCACCACTACTTTGCCCTGAATTCCTACAAGCCTCAACGCTGAAAACTCCATATCAATTTCACTTCTGTTGTTTATTTTGGTAAGTTTCAGAAAGCACGATTCTTGCAACTGTCTTATAATTTCTACCTGCATGAGTATAATATTTCCTTACTTTAATAAACTTTTCCAAAGTAAAGTAATTGTTG
Source organism: Clitarchus hookeri (assembly GCA_002778355.1). Lineage (NCBI taxonomy): Eukaryota > Metazoa > Arthropoda > Insecta > Phasmatodea > Phasmatidae > Clitarchus > Clitarchus hookeri. The sequence continues at coordinate 207,223 of NQII01001982.1, read as the reverse complement.
TAAGATTTACAAAAAAATTATTACGAAGCCAGTCGCCAATAAATGTTCTTGTAACACTGCACGTGAAATATAGTATCTTGACAAAGCACATTAATGAAACATACTAGATTAATTGCATACCTATTTGTTTATAATTTTCGTGAAGTATAAAATATGTTCTTGTTAAATTCACAGTTGGTTTTATTCATTCGACAGTAACCTCTTTTAAAATATGTAATACTTTACGAGAACATAAAAGAATTTTTTAACACTTTAACTTGTTAACATTTACATTCATTTTTAGTGTCAGGAGTTCCAGAAGAAGACATTTATTGGTGCGAGAAGTAATTAAAAATTCCTTGCAAAACCTAACGTTTCGGAACGAACCGAAAGGTTTTCAGTAGATCCACGGTACAATGAAAAGCGAACTATGTAATAGTTGGAGTGTCAGCGGCAGCCAATAGCATTCTTTTGAGAAAGGCAGCGCCTGCATTGGTGATACTTCCTTGGCCTGTACAGCACCGAACATAAGTTCACCTTTTCTGCGACATGTCAAACGTGAACGAGTATACTCGCTATTATACACTGAAAAGCCAAAAAAACTGGTACTCCTGCCTAATATCGTGTAGGCCGCCCGAGCACGCAGAAGTGCCGCAAGACGACGTGGTATGGACTCGACTAATGTCTGAAGGTATGCAGGAGGCAGTTACACCATGAATCCTGCAGGGCAGTCCACAAATCCAATCTGCGCCAATTTGAGAAAGGGTTGCACGTCTTTCACGTTTAATGATTCTCGTCAGTCGTCGTTTGTCCCGTTCTTTCATAATCTTTTTCCGGCCGCAGCGATGTCGAAGATGTGATATTTTACCAGATTCCCGATATTCACGGTACAATCGTGAAATGGTCGTACGCGAACATCCAAATGTAATCGCTACCTCGGAGATGCTATGTCCTATCTCTCGTGTGCTGACTATAACAACACGTTCAAACTCACTTAAATTTTGATAACCTGCCATTGTAGCAGCAGTAACCGATCTAGCTGCCGACCGCATCATGTTACTCTGATTGGTTTCATACCTCTGTTAATTGCATTCGCACGCCTATACCAGTTTGTTTGGCTCTTCAGCGTATGTGAAGTGTTTCAAAAAAATTTCCCAATCACCGCCACTGCACAGTGGATAGATGAATTGTCGACCGCGCTGTTGCTCAACGTTATGAATGGCTCGTACCACTGCAGCAGGAGAAACAACTAACAGCCCACTGGCTGCGATCACGAAGCAAGTGCTTTACCGTTGGTTATGCAGAACTCATTAAATATTTGTTATTTTCAAACATCTATATATATGACGAAAAATGTGCCCGGAATTGTAAAACTATATTGCCCCATGTGTCTGTGTTTTATTTATAAGTTTTTAATTTTCTTGTACACAATACGGTGACCATTGGAAAAACAGTGAAATTAACACGTTTTTTGTGTCTAACAGTTTAAAAGGTTTATATGGCAAACGTTAAAAAAGAAGTTACAAGTTTTATTATAGTGATAATTTTTTTGCAGACGACAAACGACTGACTCCGCCCAAGGCTAACTCCTATCCAGAACAGATACTGAAGAGTCCAGTTCCAACAAATTTCGCAATTAAAATGGTAGTTTAGTGGGGTGGCATGGTCGGATCGCATAACTGGTATGGTTGGTATGAAGGGTCTCATCCATTGGTACCTCCAGTTGGTCTTGATGGGCTGATGGTCTTGTTGGGTGGAATAGGATTTTGGTATAGATGATTCGCATGTTCGATGATTCGCATGTTCGATTGGTGTTACTGGTTGGTCCGCTAATTGCTCTAGTCAGTTTGGTAGGGGATGGTCTCGAGTGGAGTAGGCCATATGAGTCAAGGTGACTTGAGTCAAAGCCAGTGGAGTCAAGGTGACTAGAGTCAAAGACAGTGGAGTCATGGTGACTTGAGTCAAAGTCACCAGGATCTAGGTCTTGGGTCAAGGTTATGGGTAAAGTTCATGGTTCAAGGTCAAGGTGATGGGTTATGGTTCGAAGTAATGGGCAAAGATAATGTTCCAAGGTCATACATCAAGATAAAGGCCATGAGCAAAGGTCATTGGGGTAAGGTCATATGTCAAGGTTGCATGCTTTCAAGGTCAAGGGCACACTGGTCAATGCTAATTTTGTGGGTCAAGGTCATGATCAAAGTCAATATAATGGGTCTCTGACATGGGTCAAGGTCATGGACATTGTCACTGGGTTAAATGAGGGAGTTATTAGTGGTGTAAGTGGTGAAGAGTTTGAGGGGAGTGTGGGGTCTGGGGGACAAGGGGGTTGCGGTTGAGGGGTTTGAGGCAGTGAGAGGGGTTCAGGGGATGGGTTTGGGAAAATGAGCAAGGGATGAGAGTCTTATGTTATATGTTTCTAGGTTTTTAATCATTTGTGTGGCTTTTCTAGATTTTTTATTATTGAGGAGGTTTAGGGATGGTTAGGGTGCCGTGGTGATTGCGATAAAGTTATATATTCCTCAATTTTAAGAATTAATAATTTTTGCGATTTTTTTCGTTTTTATTATAATTGCCAAGAGGTTTGTAGGAAGAGGGATGTGGTGACGGTAAGAGATAAGCGAGGGGACGGCAGGGTAACATTACACGTTCTTAGATTTTTTTAAAATATTTTTTTTTTGTAAAATTTCCGATTTTTTATGATTGGTTTGGAGAGGGGGCGAGAGGTGAAAGTGGTGAGATGAACTAGGGGTTGGGTAGGGTAACATTATATGTTCTGAGATATTTTAGGATTTATTTTTTATTTTTTGCAATTTTTATAAGAATTGCCTGTTGATGGGGAGGGGAAAAAGGTGTTAGGTGTGGATGAAGAAGGGTGTGGTGAATGTAATGATTGAGGGGGGAGGTGAAGGTTGGAGGGGGGTGCAGGATTATGGTCGAGGGAGAGGGCCATGTCCGCTTATCCTTCCCCGGTCCGCTGCACCTGACTAGGAGTCACGAATCCTCCTCTAATGCTATCAGAATTTATTGGCTCATTCCGTTAAGATCATCGAATGCTCTTCCTCACCTGAGGGTTTTTTGTCTCTTTATTTGAGGAGCTTCGAATGAGCTTTCCTCATTTTTCAATTTTTTTTTTTTTTGGAAATTTTTTGGTGTAATAATTACTTTCGGAAGTGATTTTTGAAATGGGAGAGGCTATTTTGTCGATATGGTCATCCCAGGGCGGCGGCCGTGCCTGTGACCTCAACCAAGATGGCGGTCGGATACGGATTTGACGTGCCTGATGCCTGCGCCAAATCCGACTATTTATATCTACTTGGGCCAACTACGGAAATAATTTAAATGTACGAGTTTTTGAGTACGACAGGTTTTAGAAACGAAACCACAAATTAATATTTTTATAACTTTTAATTGATGTTTATAGCATCCACACAGCGAATATTTTGTATGTTTTGTAATCAATTACTTTAAAACTAGTTGCCGAAAAATTATTTTGTAAAAATAGCAAACAACTTAATTTACAGTTAGGAACATGAATTAAATCAAATATACTAAATTATGTATATATCTACATGTTTTAAATAGTATAATATCTAAAATGGTTATTATTTAAAATGAACAATACTTGTATATTTTCAGATAACTAATTGTTTTGATAATTGTTCTAATACACTTGTAGCATTACAAAACTGATCTTTACAAATAATTTCTAAAAGCATTTTGTACAAAAATAATTAACTCTCTTAAGTTTCATGCATTCGTGGACGAGCGTTGTAACTGCAGTTTGGAGGTATGCGACTGTGATGCGGGATGGATGATGACTCCAGCGTTTCACAGCCACAAGATGCCAGTCACCCAGAGAGAAAAGCACAGAAAAAAACGAGTGAATAGGCCTAGACCAAAGATATCAATAAGACCACCACACCTTTTCTATGTGTGAACAGGAGCTCAGTTGTTAATATCGCCGAATAGTCAAGAAGACTGGATCAAAACGGTTTAGCGCTTAGCCAAGAGCGGCACGCACCCGGAAAATGATATGATACATTTCAACGGCCTTTCTGGCCATCGTAAGCAAGAAGTAGTCTTTATGATTTAAGACGCGTTGATATTGACAAGATGCCGGCTTCTTCCCCTAATCATTCCCATATCTGCAACCTGCAACGTTACCTACGTGGGGAAGAGGCGTCTTACGTTTTCAGCTTTCCCCCGTGTTTCAGTTAACCTTTCTTCCCTGTTCTTTCAGTTTCGAACCGTGTTTCCGTTATTCTTTGACTTCAGAAGACCGTCTTTCGCGCTGGCACGCATCTTGTGTGTCCATTTCATTGTTTGCTGTTCGTTGTACTTGAACAACTTTCGTGTAAATAAACACAATTAAAATTCAATTCAATTCATTAATTTTCATCTTAGGTGGTAGATGCACATAACTAGATGATGAGGCCCTTGTGTCCACAGAGCACTCGCTGTAATATTTATTACTTCCTCGGCTTTCATGCGAGAGGTTTTCTTTGTAGTCGCTTAGTCAAAATTAACAATTCTACACTTTAATTAAATTAACATATAGGCCTACTTAGTGAAAGGAGGGCGGGGGGCCTAGAATCTTAATATAATGGTACGATAATCATCCTGATTAATGGCTTGAGGCTTTCTACAACACATTTGCTAAATTACTAACGTTTTAAATTATGAAGCACCATTGCTTATTAACTCGCATGCATAGAACATATTTAAACAGATGAGTACAATGAAACCCAAGTATCACTAATCCTGAGTGTCATTGCCAGAGAAGCCCGTACCGAGTAATTGAGAACACCAATGTTATGCTGGTCATCTACTTCAAGGGGCCCTTCTTTAATCTGAACTTAACCAGGTATTACTTTCTCGTCCCTCGCTGACCACGACGGCGTCTCTCGTGCCACACGTCGTGGATTCCAGAGTCGCGGTACCACGGCCGCAAGGCCCAGCTTCTACACTGGGCACGAGTTTCACAACAGCCTGTACCCTGGGCACGTGTTTCACAACAGTCTGTACCCTGGGTACGTGTTTCACAACAGTCTGTACCCTGGGCACGTGTTTCACAACAGCCAGTACCCTGGGCACGTGTTTCACAACAGCCTGTACCCTGGGTAAGTGTTTCACAATATCCTGTACCATGGGCACGTGTTTCACAACAGCCTGTACGCTGGGCACGTGTTTCACAACAGCCTGTACCCTGGGTAAGTGTTTCACAATATCCTGTACCCTGGGTACGTGTTTCACAACAGCCTGTACCCTGGGCACATGTTTCACAACAGCCTGTACCCTGGGCACGTGTTTCACAACAGCCTGTACCCTGGGCACATGTTTCACAACAGCCTGTACCCTGGGCACGTGTTTCACAACAGCATAAACCCTGGGCACGTGTTTCACAACAGCCTGTACCCTGGGAACGTGTTTCACAACAGCCTGTACCCTGGGCACGTGTTTCACATCAGGCAGGGCTGCATCGTGCCAGTGGAAAAAATCTGCAACTTCCGTGGGAGTACAGCACTAAACTGAAATCCCGGGCAGCCCACCCCCTCCCCCCCCTTCACCTCTTCCCGCATTCCCGAGTGAATCGTCGGCCTCACACATGCGCCAGTGCCCTGCCTTCTGTACATTTCCGGGTCGCGCAACGTTCTCAGTCGCAGGAATAAAGAATGAACACGGAACAGCGACAAATCAAGATATTCTGAAATTTAACCATGACAATATTCCAGAATTCACCGACACTTCGGCTATCTTATAGAAGCCGGCCAACCAACAACTAGAAGCTGGAGTTTATATACTACATTGAAATTTAAATGAAATAATAAGAGAAATTTATATTATTTAAACATAATATATGATTTAATTTAAAATGTATTCACGATTTCATACCTGGACTTTATCATAATAAGTGTTAATTTAAACATACAAATCTTTGGTAACTTTACATGTTTTATGTGTAATTTATTAAACAACTACAGTACGTGTAATTTTACAATGTTGTTCTTAATAATTTAAAAAGTACTACGTGTATTTGGTAAAAAAAATACATGTATGTACGGCTTAATAAACGCAATTTTGGTGTTAATCTACACATTTTGAAGTATTTGTAAAAATACACACACTAAATGATTTAAACTTTCAGGTTGTGTAATCTTACTGCTACATAGTCATTGTATGAGTTCTCAATGTCAGTATAGTTGTACATCTTGAATTGCGTAATTTTACAATGAACGTGTGTGAGTAATATTGCATTACGTTTTGAAGTTTCTGTGAGCTTATATTTGCACATACAAATTTTTGGTAGTTTTAAATTTTTATGTTTAATTTGCTAAAACAAGACCAGTGTTTGTAATTTTACATTAATGGTCCTTTGAATTCCAATATAACAAGTTTTTTTATAACAGGCGATCTAGAGGTAGAGTGTAGAACTACTTCGAATTCCTTTTGTATGTTCAAAAGGAAATATTAACTCCCGGTGATGTAATGTGCTAGCTTTTGTATATAACTATGTACTCTATATCTGAAATAAATTTTTACTTACATTAAGGAGATAACTTATTATAAAACGGAGTAAAAAAAAAGGAAAATTATTAAAGTACACATAAAAGTATGTAAATTTACATGACGCAGTTGTAAAAGAACATATGCTGACGGTAAAATTTCTTTGCAAAACAGTGAAATATGTACAGACGTTGTATAATTACAATTACAGTGAATCTGCGATATTACTTTTTTGTTAGGGAGAAAATACACATACACAGTGGTGAAAATACAATTGCGATGTCTGTGTACATTTACTTGCCGTGGCACGAAAATACACGAATGTTGCAGTTTATTTTCTGCTAGTATAAAAATTGTAATTTTCCACCGTTATATGTAAATTTATTTGTTAAAAGTATATGTGATTTTAATAATTTGTAGGCAAAATTTATATGGATGAAGAGTTAAAAATTATTGACCTATGTGGGTTTAAAATTACACTGATATCAGTGGAGACACTGCTGCCACATATTTTAAGAGCAAAATTAAACAATTTTTTTTACAGTGTTGTATTTAAGTCCATGAACCTTGTAAAGTATATTGGCGAATAACTACTTATGAAAGCCGTAGTACACACTTCGCCATGTTATACAACCATGTGCAAAAGTTATTGTTACCAAGAAAATTTTTACTCCTTTGTTAAAGTCTCTCACATGAAACTGAAAAATTGTCCGAAACAAAAACTTGTTAATGTTTCACTGTTTGTCAACACTTTATTTCGTACAAGGGAAGTAAAAAATATATAGTAGAAAATACCAGCACAAGAGAAATATAATGGTACTCTTTCAAATATACTGTACTTTATGGTTTTGGATGCCATACAAAATATTCTTGATGCATGCTCTATTTATGACGGCACAACACTTATTTTGTTATAGCAACCACTGGGTTGTATGTTTTGTTTTAGGGTATAGTGGTGTGGGCCATTCATAATGCAAAGTTGTAGCTCATAAGGTATGACACAGCAGCGGAAAAAAAAGCTTCTTCTATACATATTATAAAACTCAACGTCTCTCTGTCTGTCTGTTAGTGCGCTTATCACTCGAGAACCACTTATCCGATTAAAGGTTTTTTTTTCATTCATAGCTATATACTTTGGTCAGGTTTTAGTATATATATTATTACGTAAAGTAGCAAAAGGAATAAGCAGTGACGATGATAGTAAATCACGTATGAAAAAAGTTTCCTGCCAGCGCGCTCTCTTGCAATACGCTGTCTAAACCGTTAAAGATGGAACAATATCATGTAGTAAAGAATTGTGCAGAATAAAAAGACCTAAAAAAAACTCCGCGGTATCATGTATCTTTCTATAAGAGAGAAGTACTAATAAGCGTTTTTACCATTTAATTTCTCAATATGTAAGTTTGCATTTAAAATATTTACTAATGATTATTTATCTCATAATTAACAATAAATAAATTCAACTCCATTTTTATAAAAACCTAAACAATAATTTTGTAGTCCACGTGAGCGGAGCCATGGGCACAGCTAGTCTTGAATAATATGTTCACAGTTGTGCACACAGAATCTTTACAGATTAAACTAATATTATAATATAACTGTCGTTGCAGGCGCTCTATTGACGGTAGTTGATGCATAAACCAAATAGGGAAAAGTCCCAGCCCAATTTTAGGGTATATTGAGGAATGGAAAGCCAAGCAAAGAGGCGAAACTACAGGTATTTGTATTTCCCGCTGGCAAATTTCGCTCAAAGACAAAAAAAAAACGCTTATCTTACCAAATGATGCATACGGAATTTTACGTTTGTGTTATTGCAAGACAATATGGAAAACTAAAGATGAGCTATTATGAAAATTTTATTTGTCATGTTTGTGAACAAATATTCCGCCAGAAGATTGCATTTATATCTACGTATTTCGTACTACTTAAAAGTGTATTTTACACTTCGAGGCAAAATGTATTTTCATGAGTATAATCACTCTGGCATAAAGTCTTCTCACAATGCTGGCAAAAGCTATTTTCGAGGATTGTACTTTACTGTCCTCAGTGTATTAGATGTTAATTTCAATTTTCTTCATTACGTTGAATTATGTCCCACATAAACTAAAACGCAATAGGGAATTACTTACGGTGTTTTAAAATACAACAAATCAGCAGTGACCTCTTTTGCACGTGAAGTACCTACGTGTATTTCCAATAAATGTGTCTGCAACTGAAACCTATGAATTCTTTGGAATATTTATTTTTCTCTGAATATCTATAATCATCACAATCTTGGGGGTCGCGGTGGTGTAATGTTAAGACTACTCGCCTCCCACCAAGGTGAATCAGGGTCGATTCCCGGTGGGGTCACCCCCCGAATTTCCGCGTTGGTAATCGTGCCGGACGATGCCGCTGGTCGGAGAGTTTTTTCGGAGATATCCCGTTTCTCCCGTCTCTTGCATTCCGGCGATGCTCCATACTCGCCTCGCATCTTCCTCATCGGCTCTCAAAAACCTCGATGTGAAGAGCCACCGAAATATTTTAACTCAATTCACTCACCATGATGTTGGTTTGAAATTTCGCAAATTTCACCCACCTTGGATTACACCTACATCAGTTTGACCACGATCGATTTCCCCCGTGAGCGCCAACATATTCTGTGGCCTCGTGACGACACAACGTGAGACGTGACTTGGAACGGTTCAAGTCCCGGCAGTGACGGAGGCGTCACGGTGATATATCACGACCTCGCGTCTGCTCGCTGTTCTTCTGGAACACTAGATCACGCCCAGACATCGGTCATCGACCTCACTTCACATTCCGAAACCAAACTCGCTCAACATCTGCATGCATTTACATGATGAAACACGCCAAATCTGCGACCTTAACAAAATATAAGATAAATTGCCATCACTCTAAACATGAAACAGTGAGAATTGAGCCAAATAAGTGAAAGCAGTGAACATTGAGCGAATGATAATGAGTGCTAGATAACTAATATATATGGTAGTTGAATTTGATTGAATTATTTGTTATTCCCGCCGAATGTCAATAATTCAATAAGACACAATTTTCCAGTAAATTAACTTGATTCTTCAGTCAGCAGAAGCTTATCAACTGACTTTAAGTAAATGTTATGGCACTGATTGATATCACTGATTTGGGCTTAGAAAAAGTATATTCAGAACATTCAAAACTATTTAATCCTAACTTGGTTATTTGACAGAGCTTCGTAAATGAGGCACACTGATTTTGTGCTCATTATTTCCCTCAGCGACATAATTTTGTAGGCTTCGTTCTTATCGTATTAAGGCTACAGTGCTTATATGAGTAACTATTGTGTCAAACCTGACAAAGTTTATTTTAAATTATGGTAATGAGAAAAGACACATTAAATATATTTACTTTAAAGTTTAAGGCTATTTATTTGAAAATAATGATTTAAATAATAGATTTTTATTTATGTATAATGAATCTCATAGATCGCTTTACATATTTCGTTCGAAACATATATAGTCATAAAAACGCAAAATATTTAACCCTTTGCTATATAAAACGATTACAAAATAATGGTAAAAAAAATTCTCTGTGTTTCGGAAATAATTTGACCCATTCCTACAGAATTCTGCATACACTTCGAACAAGTTAACACAACTATTTTGGTTTAGCAAAAAAAAACTCTATAATAAATTTATAACTAGTTATCATTTTTTTTATTTTTGCTTTTTGGGTTAAGAATTTATTATGAACATACCTTATTTGAGCATAGAATATTTAAACTACTTATGTCTGTCATGAGTGTTTTTTTAAATCACTTTCCTCTGTGCATGTCTTTGTTTACACTGACACAGTTATTTATCTCTATGTATGTGTATGATGTTCGGTGTTTAACAATTATACACAAGCCATATTTCATGTTTGTTCATTTAACCTTTAGCGAAAACATAAAAAAAAAATTAACTTGGGCAATAGTTTAGTATAAATAAGCGATAAATCAGCAACACAGTAGAGAAAATTACCATTTCTGGCAAACTCCACAACAAATAATAGATAATTTTTTTTGGATAAAATATAAAATGTATCATGATAACTTGGAATGGAATAATAACATATAAAATATACATTAGTTTAGCTAAATAATTTACATAAAATATTTTAAAAACAGATTAACTTGGCTCGTAAATTAATTATTTATGTTATCCGCCTGCGTTTATTTTGTGGTGTTAAAATTTTTTGAACATAAAATTAATCTCTACAATGGCACGTGGTTGAAGTAATCGTCCATTCTACCAATTTTTTTTCCATTGGAAGCATTACTAAACTATAAATCCTGAAACATAAATCTTTCATACAAAATCTTCAGCTGTGTAAATTCTGTATTTTTTATTATTTAATATTTGCCATTGTTTATATGCTTTGGTCGAAATTTAGGCTGTTTGGTTAATTAATCAATGTGTAAATAAAAGAAGGTAAATATATTTAAAACTAATTTATAAATTAGGAACACTGCGATTAATATATAAAAGAATACACTGTGACTGGATTACTACACAAAATGTTTTCTTTGACAACTGCAATAATTTTACATAAAACTATTTGTTTAAAAGGAACTTGTTCCATAATTTACCTGACACTTCGCCGCACATAAATAATTTAATTTTAAATCACTGAACGTTAAATATCTACATGCATTACCACAGAAGCATTTAATTGGTTGCAAATCTCTGGTTTCAGCATAATATTTCCCCTGGTCACACGAAAATCCTATATTTTACTGAATGACGCGCATAATTTGCAAATAAACTGTCCCAAATTAATTTATCCTTTGTTCACGAATATTCTAGAACTTCGAGATATACTTGTATGTCACATTTTTTTCAGTTTCTTCAAATTTTAGAGAAAATTCACACTCTTTAATTTTTGCTGTTCCTGTAAGGGTCAATTTTTCTATTTGACGTAACCACATGGAATACCGTGATTTCTAATGCAAAATATAAGGCTTTGGTTCATATTAATTAGAAAAAATTAACAAGTTTACCATGTCCCAGTCATATGAGTAAAATAAGATTTTAAATAAGTGATGTGGAAGCTGTCGACAGAAAGTAACGTGAAATTCTAGTTGTTAAAAAATTATTGTCATTCTGGATTATTAAAGTTATTTTTAAATTGTGAAAGTGTTCCAGGCAAATTATATTATTACTTAGTGCTGTTATGAAACTATTTCTTCTACTCTGCAGTGACACGGACCGTTCCACAGCATAAGAATTACACATCGATCCAGAGCAGTTAATTAAAGCATAGTTTGTAAACAGCAGCAGTATTAGCTGTACTAATAAATAATGAACAACATTATTTGTTTAAACCTGTCATATTTTTTTATTCTCATCAGTGGTCATAAATAAGTTTTGTAGTGTATTAGTAGATACAGTAGCGCTAGAATGACCTTGAATGTCCTTGAAGGGTACCGTCTACTTGACGCTATCTTGTTTTTCTTGGCACGGACAAATAAACTTAATATTGCAGGCTATGTCTACCCGATGCTGGTATCTTTTCGCAAATCCGTTACGTAAAAAAAGAGTACTACAAGTTATTTGTACAAATTGTTTCATCACAACAAATCTTACAATATGTTGCTTTGGCTACAACCAAACAATTTTTCTTTCTTTTCAACAGTTAGTTTCATGTTGTAACTGAAATAGTGTGTGTTAATTTTTTAAAAGCCAGCTTACATGGTTTCCGATAGTACAAAATTATTCTTAGTCACTACTAATTTATGCTAAGGGTTCAAAATAATGAAATATTGTCCATCGACTGCAAACATGTTTCGGCGTATTTAGGATGACGCGTCCTATCACGAAATGTTATCTAGTCACGTTCACAGTGTTACAAAAATAGTGACGTTTCTGCTCTTGTAAAGAGAACTGAATTTTTTTTTGTAGCTGAAAAATTTAACTACCATTTCCGAGATAGAAAACTAAAATACGAAGGCCTATATGTACGATTGCCTCGCCTGTTATCAGTGTCGAGAAAACTGTTATTGCGGGCAGCCCGAGATATTTGTGAGATAAGAACGGCGTGCATCAGCGATATGGAATCAAGTCGGGTATAAAACGATAGTACTATGATAAAACCCACGAAAAACTGTGCAGTGTACACCAAATTCCTTACACGAGAGTTCTCATCTGAAAGATCATCTCCCAGCCGGGGTTTGGGATCGATCTGAAGTCCCGAAAGTTGTGTATTACTGATCGCCAACACCCACAACTTAGGGCCTCATTTGAGAGAAAGCATTTTCATAATTTATTTAATTTATTAAATTTTTTAAGTAATACATTACGTTGAAACAGTTTCACTTACTTCACGTTTGAACCATCGTTTCAGTTTTATAAAAACGAGTAGGTAAAAATTAAATTTATTAAATATGCTTGAAAATGTTTGTCACGAAATCACTCACTTCCAGGAAATACGACCTAGCTAAACATACACTAAGAAAAAAATATTTTCGTAGGAAACACATTTCTGAAACGGTAACGCATCTAGGCTGATAATACAGAGACAGATATCAGTTTCCTTGTAGGTGCCATCTTCATATTTTTAACGTAGAAAGTGACAGCAACGGAACTGTGTGTAGTGGTCTTGTTCGTGATTGTACCTGCGACTATGAATATAGTTCCTAGAGCAGAGAATTCTTCTCGTCCTTCAGAGGAGGGGTAATCATTTCAGCAGAACAACTTCAGCAATATTTGGATTGATCCGGCAATAAACAGCATTGTCATAAACCAAAAGAACATTCGTGTTGCCGGTAGATATGTTTGGTTTCTGGTAACCTGAAGCCCGTTACGGAACTGTTCTGTTGTCATTTCTCGGCTGAATATTTTCAGTGTATGTTGGTGTTTCGGAGCAGTTCTCTCATCCTTACTCCAATTTTCCTTTTTCTTGCCAAAACTCAACGTAATAACTACACGAGTTATTATAAATACAAATCATTTATCTTTGTAATATCGTAAAACAATTTTGTGACATCGGCATTGTTTCTGCTTCACAGATATTAAACCACACTCTAAAAACCCATTCAAAACTTTCTGTACGGCAAACAAATATATTTCCTTGAGGCTGTTTTGTTTACAGTTACACACTATTAATATAATTCAGAAAGTAGGCAAGAAAAACATATTTTTCGTGGTAATAAATGTTTTCTATAGACGTTTTCCTTTTTATGGCAATATTACCTTTCTTTATAGCCAAAAAATTAACATTCTTTAAGATTTTTTTTGTTTTCACCGAGAAGAAAAATTATTACTTAACCAAGATAACGGTTTATCGATATTAAATGTTCCCTGTTGTCTTTGTAGTTTTCAGTACGAAACTGTTGTAGAGACACGAATATTCATAAACTTATATATTCAGCAGCTACTTAACCGCAACTGAGCGAATTCACAGTCCTCCTACAGATTTTTTATCTCATTCTAAATTGCAATGATTCTCTAAGCCATTAACCTCAGTTATTTCCAAGAGTTGACGTTATATTCTGACCCATTCTACTACTTGACATAACCTACGTATCAATAGCAGTGTAAATACCACCAGGCATAGTGGCCGTATGGTGAAGGGTTTTAAACTAGTAACACACTGTAAAAAATTTATGTTATACTTCATCAAATGTAATGGAAGTTTATAACCTAAATACTGTATGTATATAATACCACACATCAAGCTGCAAATATGGGAATGTTAAGCGTCGCTACTGTACAAAGTTGGGAACTTCCCTACGCATTTGACTCATTCCTGAGCAAATTTACTAACTCTAAGATTAATATTTTGGGGAAAAATTACCATTTCTGCTTTTTCAAGAAGCGTATACATCGGTACGGTAAGTTTCATAATTATTTATTAGAGTGCACGAAAGCTGCAGGGTTGATTCTCAGAGCCATCCTAGTAATGTCTTCTCTGTGAACATAATTTGAGAGATTTGTTAATCCTCTCTTATTAACTAATAACGATTGTTTTTTCAGAACACAAATTTAATTTACCCTGTAAGCGGCATTGCCGAAATGGCTGTGCTGAAATATTGCAACAACAATGCAAGATTCATAGTTATTACTATAAAGATGAAACAAAGATACGTTTGTGGAAAGCCCGCTTTGCAGTGATTCATATTTAAGCAACTTTCACTTTGCGTTATCAAATCTTGTGTTCCAGTAAAGAGAGCGTTTTTACAGCGTGCAGTCCTGGGCGAGATACACGAGCTTTAGTTAAGTTTTGTTAAGTTAACGTGCTTTAGTTTCGTTCTCCTAAATGACTCTAGACGAGTTGCTGTCCGGTAGTGTTTTATGAAGGAAAGTCATTATTTTCTTTAACTTTCAATATGCGTCACTCAAACTCTTAGTAAACGCTTGTCAGGTGCTGTGTCAGGTGCTGTGTCAGGTGCCACAAGTTGTCCATGCGCAACTAGCATCATAGTTTAACTGCTATTTCTGCCAAGGTCACAAGTCGTCCATGCGCATCTAGCATTATAGTTTAACTGCTATTTCTGTCAAGGTCACAAGTCGTCCATGCGCAACCAGTATCATAGTTTAACTGCTATTTCTGCCAAGGTCACAAGTCGTCCATGCGCATCTAGCATTATAGTTTAACTGCTATTTCTGTCAAGGTCACAAGTCGTCCATGCGCAACCAGTATCATAGTTTAACTGCTATTTCTGCCAAGGTCACAAGTCGTCCATGCGCATCTAGCATTATAGTTTAACTGCTATTTCTGTCAAGGTCACAAGTCGTCCATGCGCAACCAGTATCATAGTTTAACTGCTATTTCTGCCAAGGTCACAAGTCGTCCATGCGCATCTAGCATTATAGTTTAACTGCTATTTCTGTCAAGGTCACAAGTCGTCCATGCGCAACCAGTATCATAGTTTAACTGCTATTTCTGCCAAGGTCACAAGTCGTCCATGCGCATCTAGCATTATAGTTTAACTGCTATTTCTGTCAAGGTCACAAGTCGTCCATGCGCATCTAGCATTATAGTTTAACTGCTATTTCTGTCAAGGTCACAAATCGTCCATGCGCAACCAGTATCATAGTTTAACTGCTATTTTTGCCAAGGTCACAAGTCGTCCATGCGCATCTAGCATTATAGTTTAACTGCTATTTCTGTCAAGGTCACAAGTCGTCCATGCGCAACTAGCATCATAGTTTAACTGCTATTTCTGTCAAGGTCACAAACTATCTTTATAGCGTGCGTGCCGCGGGTAACATTGAACACCTTCTAAGAGAGAAAAGTGAGTTTGACTAAAGACGGAACATATTAAAACGATAGACGGGCTATCATATCACATCGCCGTTAAGGTGCTGTGTTCATGCCCGAGGAGAGTTAACTCTTTATTTTATTCCGTCTCATTAAAAATATTCAACAGTTAAATATATTTTCTGTGATTTCAGACAACGTCATTGTTTTGTGGGAAATTTTATCAATGTTAAATTTAATTGCATGTTAAGTTAAATAATAACATTCAGCAAAATTACTAGCACTTTTACGAAAAACATTTTCATAACTTTTTGGTGAAACAGATTTTAAAAAAAATGCAGTCTTCAATTTCAGCTTAACTTTTTATTGAAGTCCTACGTGCGCCACGAAGAAAGTTTTTCGAAACTAGCACTTCGTCCGCTGCAATTGGGGTTTAACTTCTGGTTGCTTTTCATTTTATCGTAGCATTTAAACTAAAAATGTGGATAAAATATCAAAATATATTAAAAATACACAATTTTTGGTTATTATGGTGATATTAACAAATAATTTGACCTTTAGCCAAATATACTAATTGTGAAAAGTGTTGAAATTTTCCCTTCAAAATATACCTATTGAACCCTCATAATTTCTGTAATTAGGTTTTTTTTAATTACTTAAGCACTTTATGTTTATTTATCACAATTATTCTTCAAATAGTACCACAAAAAGAAATAATTCAGGAAAAATTAATAAACTTTGTTACTTAACGCACTTAAATTTTTTACTGGACATCAAAGTAATAGTTACGTATAGCCTTTCCTGCACTATGAGACAGTAAAGTGTATGGAGATGTTCACGTGCATTAAAGTCCTCATTATCTTACACACGGCTGTACTGCTAGCAACGGTCGTTCATAAGCAGTGTTCTAAATTTCGATGTGTGGAGTGCCTATTCATGTTCTACCCACTGAGCGAATTTCATAGAACCCCCTGAGTGACAAATTTCCGAGGCGAGGATTTTTATGTCCCATCATTGAGGAAGGGTGGCGCGGACTGAGTAATTGGAATAGGACGGCGGTGGACACGGAGTTCCTCGAGAAATCCCGGCTCACACTAGCAACGTCCGCCATGTTTCCAGCGCTCTAATGTGCGTGTGTGTGTGTGATCCCTCCGAGGAGTGAACAGTGATCGCCTTGGTGATAGGGCCGGTGCACTAGCCACGCAGTCACTGCGGACCTATCTCTGCTGTTAGAGATTACCATTGGCTCGTGAACCTACAGGAGGCGTGGCGAACGAACGCTGGTGCAGTCTGGTGTCTACGTTGTAAAGAAAAATGGGTGCGTGTACTTATGCACGCGCGTTCAAAGTTATACTTCTTTGGCGTGGCTAAAATAACATTTTGCTACGTATGCAAAAAAACGTTTTATCCTCAACGTGCCAAAACAAGTATAACTTAATAAAACAAGGCTTGAGAATAATACTCACAAAAAATTTACCTCGAGTACTTGAAAACAATTTCAAAAATTTTATTACACAATTTTTGTCATTTACAAACAAATTTTTCACTTCAGGATGTAAGTAAAATTAATTAATAAGATATTCTTTCTCTTTGGTGACTGTCGAATTTCGTTACACTGTGCGCGCGCAACTTCCGTTGCACGCTAAGCTTTTACCCTCAACGCGTCAATAGAAGTATAACTTCAAAAATGAAATATTTGAGGTGTAGCTGCGTCGCGAATATGGCCTTGGGTTTTACTTGAATACGTCTGTGCAAGAGCGGATAATATATCCTTTGCGGTACGGGAGTGACTCAATATGAATGGATACTCGTCTTGCATCGCTAGATCTCGACGACGTCTTTCGTTTGGCTTTGAAACCAGCGCGCTAGCACATGGGAGTCGCAAGATATGCCGCCCGGAAATGATCAGCTGGGTCCGGAATTGCCGCCAGTTCACGCGGGCTCACAACCGCGCCCTGCGCGTGCGCGACGACAACTCAAGGTCATGCTCACTACGTAGCTGTGCACCCTACGGAATGAGAGCACGTTCCCTCTCTACTAGCACTTTTCCTAATATAGCAAAGATCATGATTCCTATTCTCTGTCTCCTGTAGCATTTTTTGTTAAACATGATTATGCATGAAAAAATGTTTTAATTCTTTCCTGTCGAAAGGGTTTTTACGGTGCCCATGCCAGTTTTTCCCTTTCTCTTCTAGTACAGATTAGCTTTAAGTACACTTAAGGAGGTTCTCATGGCCACAATCTGGCCATGGCAGCCCAATCCCTCTTTGCCGTGATGCATGTCTCCTTGCATGTACTTCCTTCCTTGTAGGCGTATGGGGCTTAGCCCTGAGACGCACTTAACTCCCGTCCCTACCGCGGTCTCATATAACACTTAGTCTTAGAGTAGTTAGTTAAAAAAAAAAAAATGAGAGCACGTTTATTTCAATCGTGTTGTTGGTCACGGTGTTACCATGTCGGATTGATTACCCTGCGAAAGTTACATTGCCGCTTACGTCCTGGTTCCTGAAGTGACGGGTTTGATTTGAAAGACGTTTTGACGTCAGAACGTAATGACCGTTCTCAAAGGTCCGAGTAATACGAACATCTTCCCATTTTTTGTAGTGGAATATATACGTCACATAAACGTATACGGTAAGATATACCAGAGGTAACCTCTGCTTCCTAAAGTAAAGAATGACAATGATTTCCATATGTTCTGAAAATGAAAGTCATGGCATCATATTCAGGAAGTTGAAATCCTTGGATCTGTAGTAGTTTACGAGGAGTTAAACCGTGGTTTTAGTTTCCACTCCACAGGAAGAAATTTAAAATGTTTACGTAGATCAACATTAAACTTTGCGTTTTATACGAGTTGAAGTTTACTGCGTAGGTGAAGACATTCTGGTTGGGACGCGCTCAACACGTATAACCATTGCCTGACTGCAAACCTTTAACGAACGTTGTCAAAATAGTTAGCATTCCCGATGTAGTCTGGACCAATAATAGCAGAATTATATTTCAGGCAAAGAATTAAAAACGGCATTTTATTTTATATGTATTTTTGATATTGTGCGTTTGTCAGTTCCCGTTTACAAAACTAGCGGAAACCCCCTCCGCCCTGCAACAGAAATAATAAATTCAAAGCCACAAAATTTTTTTCGTAGAAGCGATATAGAGTTAGGTTTGTTTTTCAGAGTGCTCAATAATAAGATCCACTTCTGGAAAAAGTTTCCATAAGTGAAAAATCCGCGGCACCTTCGGGAATGGAGGTAGAAACTGTAGTAATACGAGTGGCGTTATCGCCACTGGCTAAAGGAAGAATACTGCATAGAGTTACGTGTATACAACCCCAAGTATATGTAAAGATTTATATTTCAGTAGTCATACCAAATGGAAATTATTTTACTTTCAACTAAAGACTTAACTGAAGAATGGATCATCGCCATTTAATAACTGTGAAGTGTTGTATTTAAAATGAAAAAACTTGGATGGATTTTTAAAGTTTTTCAGAAATTAGGTAATATCGTCTTGTCAATATACTGAACTCGTAGTCTCCTGGGGCCACGGTGGCTGAGCGGTTAGCCTACTCGCCTAGTATAACTGGGTTCAATCCCATGCTGGGTCACTCCCAGATTCTCGCAAGTGGGAATCGTGCCGGACGATGCCATTAGTAGGCGGGTTTTCTCGGGGGGTTTCCCATTTCCCCCGTCCTTACATTACGGCGCTGCTCCATTCTCACCTCATTTCACCTTCATTGGCTCCCAAGACCTCGTTATAAGAGCCGCCAAATTCTCTCAACTCAACACGTAGCCAAAAATGTAACAGTCCAATAAAGCAAGTCAGTTCATAGTCAGGTACGTTTATTAATGAATATGTTGCTAGCTCAGTTCGCAAAAATTTAAGACCACAATGAATAATATTGGTACAAAAGTAAAGAAGGTGAGATATGTGGGAAATAAAATTAATTCGCGTTGAGTCTTTTATTTAGACGTGAAAAATACCAAGATTATTTCTTAGCTCTAACTGCGCTTAAATTATACGATTACAATTTATACACAGTCAAAAAATCTAAATTAAGTTGGTTGACCGCAAAAGGAAATGAAGACATCGCAAAAATAACACGAGAAAATATGGGCTCTTTTGTTCACCCTTGCAAAATTTGTTGTACGTCATTAATCTCCGTGCGCCAGTATTCACGCAGTTACCTAGAGAAAACTTCGACGATAGAGGAACTAACATGCGGTCGAGCTAGCCTATACGGAGCGTATTTGTGTACTGGTAAGTTCAAAAATAAAGTTTCCTTTTCTACAGTGCTATAGGAATTTAAATTCTGGAAATTTGGACTCCCCAGCTTAAAGCGACCTCTACTCTAACATCACGAAATTAAGATTGCCTAAGGTTACTCAAATAAAGTAAATTTCTAGAAAATCATTTCAGTTAATGTAACGTTACTTTAACATAAGGCACCTCCAAAAGTTTAAATGTACAATCTCGGAATGGGCCGAACTCACATTCATTTTGAGTCCTGGAGTAAATATGCTTATTAAAAATTAATGTATACTATTTGCCCCGTATTTAAATAATTCGTTCGGTAGAATATGTTTGCGAGTGGCAGGTAAAAATAATATTGGTTAGCTGCATAAAGTTTTATGCTGTAGGTGCAAATACTCTTACCTGAAAAATAAAAGGTTCATGTCCTCTGCTTTTACGAGTATATAAAATACAAGCTATCTCAATGCATGATCCACGAGCACCAACCAAGATACAACTTAAATCTAAGAGAAAACTACTGGGAAACGGGATACAGGAAGCGGTAGTTTACTAAAGAATTTTGTCTAAGAATGATTAATAGCTACGCATATGAGTAATGAAAGCTACTGAAAATATATTTCCATGGAGAAATGATCTCTGTTATATACAGGATGGTTGTAAAATCATGGGACAAACATTGAGGGGTGGTAGAGTTCACTAAAACATTCAATTATTGTATAGGAATATATGGGCGGAAGTGACGCGTTGAGGCCCAAACACAAAAACATAACACATTAACGGAAACATAAAATGTTCATTAGCAGCATACTTAACAAGTGATTCCGTACAGAAAATGTTAAAAAAAAGTTGCTGGAAATGCATCCACCAACAGTCACGCATGCTTGGCGACCTCTAAATATGGCGTGATTGGCTGACAATGGTGGCGTGCGTGAAATACCCGGCGTATTTGAATCTGTTCGCCAATCACTCCACCGACGCTACGAAGCTTGCATTACTGTCGGTGGTAGCAATTTAGAGCAATTATTATAAGCATTGCTGTAAATAGGCATTTAGCAGCGACGTTGTAAATAAACAATGTGTTATATTTCATGTGTTATTTTTGTGTTTGTGCCTCAACGCGTCACTCCCGCCCATATATTCCTATTAAATAATTGTTTGTTTTAGTGAGCTCTACCACCCCTCAATGTTTGTCCCAAGATTTTAGAATCACTCTGTATTAGTTGGCACTCTAGTTCAAAGTAAGGTGGTGTATGTCTCTATTGTAAACTAATCCTGAGGAAGACGTGACACTGACGTGTCGTGATGCCACTTTTTCGACGGCTTATTAATTTAAAATTATTTATTATCCATATGCCAAAGTAAAATATGTCATTTGATACAGATTACATCTGCGTTATTGCTCTGGCCTTAATTTAAGGACGAAACATGTAATATATCAATTGCCATTGATCAGAAATAAAACCGTTTCCGTACATACAGGAAGGTCGTAACGTCTCGTTGATAGCGATGTAATTTGAGAAGCAAGAGTGGGGAAGGAAACTGTGATGGCCTGGGGTAAGGTACCATCTCAGCATTGGCCTGGAGTGATTTAAGGAGACCACAGAAAACCGAAGCCAGTATGGCAGGACAGGGATCGAACCCACACACCTTTAACCGAATACGAGCCGAGTAGTGAGGGTAACGCTGGTTTTCATCGCACGGTAAACATGATAATAAAAAAAAATGTTTCCTGAAAGATATTACATCTACATGATTGCACACGGGTTTATTCAATGTTGGAAAAGCCATCGTTTAGTTTTCTTTAATCTATATGCAGAGTGATTCTAAAATCATGGGACAAACATTGAGGGGTGGTAGAGCTCACTAAAACAAACCATTATTGTATAGGAATATATGGGCGGAAGTGACGCGTTGAGGCACAAACACAAAAAAATAACACATTAACGGAAACATAACATGTTTATTAGCTGCATACTTAACGAGTGACTCAGTACAAAAAAAGTTAAAACAGTTGCTAGAAATGCATCCACCAACAGTCACGCATGCTTGGCGACCTCTACATATGGCGTGATTGGCTGACAATGGTGGCGTGCGTGAAATACCCGGCGTATTTGAATCCAATGGCCAATCACTCCACCGACGCTACTCAGCTTGCATTACTGTCGGTGGTAGCAATTTTGAGCAATTATTATAAACATTGCTGTAAAAAGGCATTTAGCGGCGACGTTGTAAATAAACAATGTGTTGCATTTCATGTGTTATTTTTGTGTTTGTGCCTCAATGAGTCACTCCCGCCCATATATTCCTATACAATAATTGTTTCTTTTAGTGAGCTCTACCAGCCCTGAACGTTTGTCCCAAGATTTTAGAATCATCCTGTATATATAAATGTTGTATCCGTTTGTTCGGACGCGTGTAACTCCCGAAAAAATTAATCCATTTTCATTCTGTTTTTTATAAACCTTCATTTCGTTCCCACGAGTGTTTTTATACCTTTCGTTTTTATCTTTATTACCTGCAAAGGTACTAAAATCTGCAAAAAGCTGGTGTTTACCATGCTTTCGCGTTAGGTAGCGCCTTTGTTGACGGCTGTCTGTTTGAACATTTCAGTTTCTTGTTCTCAATGTTTTTTACATATATGTATTTATACATTTACTTCTGTTACTAAATTTCACAGTAATGAATAGAACCAAAATCCTTTATGCCACAGCAACGCGTGGCCGGGTAAGCTAGTCGGGAATCAAACCACGGACGTACTAAATGCGAGGATAGCGCCATAGTTGCGACAAAGTCGCCCACTGAGATTGCCTTCCTGCAACGCATATCGCTCGCGAAAGGTCAGGCCAGTTATGCGGAGCCGCGGAGTTCGACTACCATATCGGCGGCTCGGGTAGCTCACGATGACCGATTCCCGGGACCGGTCACGAGGCGCCCTCAGGGCCGGGCATCGCCACCGCCTCTTAGCAAACAATCCATCACGCCGCCGATACGGACGCGATATTATGTCAGACCCTTCGTGCGCCGTTCGCCACGAACGGGTCGTCCCGAGAGGGAAAGAACCTTCACACGAGGCCGTATCCCTGGCTGGCAGATGTTCCCTGGCGAGACGGTCACGTGTCCACAATTCGTGCGATGAAACACTCGCGCGATTCGTTAGTTCGTATTTCACGATTCGTATTTTGCAACCCGGAGATGATGACGAATATGGCGATACAAGATCCATTTATTTCACTTTCCAAACGACTGAAACTGAACGACGTATTTTTTAACAGGAGTAATAATGTTCATGGTTGCGACGCTGATATCTCGCGAAACGATTCGAGCAAACGGTGCATTTAGCAATACACTAACAAAAAAAAAATGGAATTAAAGTTTGCAGTAGTTGTGAACGGTGATAAAAACAAATTATTATGACATCACCGCAAATGGGTTATCTATTCGAACTACAACTTTACAATTGTAAATTACCTTTACCACATTATTGTTGCACCACACCTAGTGTGCATGCCTGAGACGACACGACCTGGAATGTATTCACAGAGAAATATATTGATATTTCGTGGAAGATCGTACCACAAACGATGTCGACAGCACGAAGGTATATCTAGGAAGACTTGTATTGAATGTGGGTGGGCGTTTTCCTTTTGGGAAAATGCCAGTCTGGTCCGCACCAAGAAGTGAGATATATGAAGCCTGAGATTATCCAGAATGTGAGACTCTAAAGTGTTCTCCTGATCCCTACAAGGTAAATCTGAGATTCGTAGAAGATTGTTCTCCGCACCATACTACCAGTCCTGGCGATGTCTCGCTCGGCTTTGAAGTCCGCATTTATACAATGTCCATTGCCCCTCCATACTAGAGGACGATTGTCACATTTTCCCAGATAAAACCTTGATTCGTTACTAAAGACGATGCGTCACCCTTTCTCAGCCACCCCATAACGCCCGATTACGTCAACACTGAATATGATATCACCGTTGTCGGAGTTGCTAATGGAAGAGGAGGTCTTAATCCGCAAGTCTCCAGCGAGAGCGTGGGTCAAAACAACGTTTATTAGCGGCACTGCTGCAAGTCTCTGAACGGCGGACAGAGAAACTGCTGGCTGAGCTCTTGCCTGTCGAACGATTCGACAGAATGACCAGCCTTCACCAAGAAAAAAAAATGGTTACAGGAACCATCTAGACAGTTTATATAGGGCCAGCCATCTGAAAGGTTGTAGATATCATTAAAATATCGTTTACATATGTAGTTGGTTATACCAACAGAACTTTTCGTTGTATTCCTGTCTCTGATTGTATTTGCTACTGTGCCTATGGTCTCACTACAAACAGGTAGTCCTTATTTCAACAATATTCGCACTGTGTACAAAGTGATCAGAATTGTGATAAACTAACAGTGATGAGCAGCTTTTATTTGGGTTTGACGGTAACAGCAACATAATATTCTGTTAGGTCTTTACAAACCTTGTTGTCGGGGGGACAATCCAAATATTGTTGAAGTGATTCTGTTGGGATTTACTACATATCTGTTAGGAGATGCTACATATCTGTTGGGAGTTGCTACATATATGTTGGGAGTTACTACATATATGTTGGGAATTGCTACATATATGTTGGGAGTTGCTATATATCTGTTGGGAGTTACTACATATCTGTTGGGAGTTACTACATATCTGTTGGGAATTACTACATATATGTTAGTAGTTACTACATATATGTTGGAAGTTACTACATATATGTTGGGAGTTACAACATATATGTTGGGAGTTACTGCATATCTGTTTCGCAGTAGGAACGTAGTGCTCTGTTGCAGAAACCACGTGTACACTAGCAAATACGATCGCAGACAGGAATTCAAAGAACATTTCTGTCCACTATTTACGTTTGTAATGTTAAAATGATGGCTACAACCCGTCACATGGCGGTATCTATTTTAACAGTCTAGATGGTTCCCACAACTGTACTTTTTTCTCGCCGTGTCTCCCGCAGTGCAGCGATTTGCCCTACGATCATTCTACAAGAACTCTTAAAATAATGCACACAGCCTCTCCCTACGACCGATCACTTTACAAGGGCTACATCTCTTTGGCGCCCTCAGGTGGTATTCCTACGTGGCCTTTCTCAGTTCAGCTTAACTCAATTGCTTTGATACCCGTGATTATGCTGCACAGCAACGTTCGCCTTTTAAGTACAAATCATTTTGGGTTTGACTATTTTTTAATTAATTATATTCTGTCCACACGCCTGAGTTTTTTTTACCATTGGCTGTTTTCCGCCGAAGAAGTCATTCCGGATTTGCCACTAAACATTCGCTTACTTCGACGGTAATCCTTCTTGACTCGCGAGTGACCTATAAAATGTTATAAAAAATAACTGCAAATTAAACGACCTTAGATTTTAAAATTATTTCGTCTCGTAAACATTTCGAAAACATGTGTTAGTGCCCACTGTCATTATTAACGCTTTGTTTTGTGAACGTATTTTCATTTACTAGGAAACTAACGATCACGTAACTAAATTGGACAGTTCAGTTATAATGAAAAAAACGATCTCAGAGTAAATCAGTGACTCTCTGAAATATTCCGTGTCTTACCACCTTCAGTTCGTGAGTAATCATCGTTCTTCTCTTATTGGGCTTCCTAAACTACGGTTCAAATCAAACTTATTTCTTTCGTTGTTTCTTAGTTCGTGATATCCAAGTGTTGTTTCCCAACAAATGTTTCAGAATAATAAGTCCATGGTGTTAAATACACGTAGTTAAGAAATAATTTGGTAAAATATTGTTATCTGCGATAGTAATAACCACAGATTCAAAAGAATAACGAGTTCAGCTAGTAACAGGCAGAAACACCTGTTTTCAGATGAAATATCTCATGACTATTGCATTCCAAAATGTGTTTCAAATATCCAATTTCGCGATTACATTATTTTAACTGATATGTGTCTTTCGCGTCTGCTTGGTAGTTACGAACGTTTATTTTCTGAAAAGTCCTGTCAAGTATATACTATCATCTCACAAGAAAAAAAACCGACAGTAGCCAAATACATCTGTAGGCGCGCAGGCATGTTATTGAAATCCGTCTTTCGAGGAAATCTTTTCCCGGCGTGTCCGGCGTTTCAGTTATTCAATGCTGCGTAACTTCACCTGGTATACTGTAGACTTAATAAACCACCAAGCAAAAACATCCTGTTGGAGGGGGGGGGGGTTAGGTCTAGCAAGTGAGGGTGCCCAAAACCTTAGCGAGCCACTATCGATCCTTCCGTCAGGAGAGGCGTGATGCAGGTAGTCGCGGACAATGAGGGGAAAATTGGGAGGTGCACCATCCTGTCGGTAAACAATTGTGCCCGTAATCACACCTTCCACCTTGTGTGTCTCCATAAATGGTTGCAACGTATCCAGGTATGCGTTACATGTAACAGTTACTTCTGCAAACATGAAGGGTCCGTGGATCTTCGTCCGCGTCCTCCCCAACCACACGGTTACGTCGGGGTGTGTTCCGTTGCCACTCATCCACAGCGCATCCCGCTGTTCCTCTGCCCAGATCCAACAGGTGTGTCTGTTCGCATGGCCACAGGTGCGGAACGCGGCTTCGTCACTGAACCACACGTTGTCCATCACTGTCAACAGCTTCCAGCAGGACGTTGCACACAGCCTGTCCATCCACATAGTCCCCAGCTTCCAGTTTCCACACAACCTGGATACGCTAGGCACGTTTTATTACATTGAACTTGTTTCCTATAGTGGCGTGTGTTTCAGCCGTGAGATTTATCGTGTACTACAACCTGTTTCACGGCTAAATGTGTAGTGATTTTTTAATAACATCAGATCGGATACACAGGCGGGCTTACAGTCAGACGGAACTATATGTCTCTCTGTCTTTGCAAAATAGTGAAAATCGTGTATTTAAGGCTGAACCACCTCGTTATTGAGTTTCGGGAAGCTTAGCCAAGAATAGTAACTAACGCAACAAATGCAATTGTGTATCAAAATTACCCTTTATAATTACATATATGTATTTCATCTTCCCATTAAGTTAGTGGTGCTCATTTATGTAATTTCAATTAAAAGAGCGGTATTTTTAATGTAAAACAATAATTATGTTTTCCTGAAAACTAAACGAACACGTGTTTCATCCAAGATTCAAACCCAGGAGTAACATACTACGAAATGTTGCCACGTCGATGCCATTTTAAGTGGCATTAAATGTGTGTATAAAGGCTAATAGACTGGTGACAATATTTAATTTAATTTAAGTTAATGCATCGCGAGCACAGGTCATAGATTAAATAAGTGCTCTGTGTTTTCCCCCTGTCAATTAATTTTTTGACATTCCGCATTCAGTAAACTCATTTGCAATTTAGTCAAACTTAAAAAAACACAATAATTAAAAATTAATAATGTAAATAAATCATAGAGTCGAAGCACTTCTCATATTTTCTCTATTGAAAGTGTATAAATGTTATATATATATTGACTTTCACCGAGATGTGTATCACCTACCAATAAAATGAGCCATCTCGCAGTAATTTGCAATGATGAACCAACTTTTTACAGTAAGTTCAAAGTAGTCTAGGTGATGAATGTTTATTATTCTTCAAATTAATAGTCACGGAATGGAATTATTCATTATAAATATATTATTGTACCGTGCTGAATTGATTTCATTCTGGCTAAATAAATGAAACTGTCAAAATTGCACGACATAGACCGTAATGCACCTTATTCCAAATACCGGAAAACCTAAATATTGAGACTGATAGTGATGTCTTTAATGGCAAACTTGACTACAAATCGAGTGTTATTGGACTTTACGTAACACTGCAGTGTTCACGCATGAGCATATCTACAGGAAATTTACTTTGTGTTCCAGTTTGTGAAATGAATACAATGATTGTGAATCTGTGTAATTGTACAAATATAAACATTTTTGTGTCTGATCTACTATTGTCCAGTTTAGTTTCGCAATAAAAAAGATTAACTTTGTGCATCACTCCCCAGATTATATCGGCATTGTCTCATATACCTTCCATAACTAACGGCAGCCAACTGCCACTTTCGATTTTTGGAATAGAAGACTTGTTTTCCACATACATGGAAAGAAAATATATATCGAAGTGTAACGTATGAGTAATTCACATAACTTGCCTAAGAGTGAGAGAATTCATTCACTGGGAAGAAGTGCTGGCACCTGCCAACCACTCAGGAGAATTGAAGCCGCGAGAGTACGACGGTGGAAGACATATCCGACATACAAGACACAAGTGACATATACGGAAAAGTATGTTCGCCTCCGAAGGGCTGAGAGAAATCCATACTCAGAGGATGAAAGGAAAGGTAAGAATGAGCAGCTGTATGGCAACGCCTAGTATAGTTCATTCCGTAGTATCTTTAAGCTATTCTGAAGCCCTGCTGAAGTTCTACTTTCAGGCTATTCTTCCACCTCGTTCAAACAAACCTCGACTAAGTCTAGAAAGTTACACATCGCATTCGTGCCAACTCAGTGTATTCATATTTTGTTAGGGAAATATTTATTTTCCGGGTCTTACCAACACAGCTATTTTACCAACGTCATTAAAAATATTAATCACACATGAAATATCACAATTTTTATTTAGAATATAATTAAAAGGAATATTTAATAAATAATAAGGTTTTTTTATTATATCAAATATACAACGCTTGTGATAAATGACATCACTATGAAACAAGCACTTCAACATGTAGTGATTTTTAAATGGTTTTGATTCGAAAAGTGCAAAAAGACCGCCAATAAGACTATAACATAATTGACAGTTGGTAGCCTGCACATTGAGACGTATTTCGCAGCACGCAGTAGCCAATCAGACTCAATGCCCTTTAGAGAGCCTCGCGCTGCCAATCAGCCAATGGGTAGGCCAACATCAAAGGGACCGCCACGACATTTTGAACCTGTAGACTCGCCAGCTCTGTAGCGTTGTCCTTGGTGTCACTGCTGAAGGCTCCCATCCTACCGGGTAATACGACTGTGCTTGATGCCTGGCACAAACCCTTAAAATCATTCAAGGACTTGGTGGGTTTGACCTGCCGATATACTGCGAAGGCCAGTGGAAAAAAAATCTGCAGAATTATTCTGCATAAGTAGCAAAATTTTGTTGCACTTCTAACAAACAATTCTTCGTAAACCATTCGCGGAAAAGTGTTATTGTAACACTGTTAAGTAAAATATTGAATTTCACAAGACATTGCTTCATGAAACAATCAAAATTGTTTATGTATCTCCATGTTTATATCTAACTTGAATTCTACGATTTTAGCTTGCTAAATTAAACATTACTATTACACATTTCACAGTAATATAACTTACGTCTATTCTCCAGAGAAATGTCTGCAGAAATACCGTATATACTATAAAAGATTTATATATATTACAATATATTTGCCTCGGGGGCGTCATGGCTTTTACAACTCTTGAGGCTCTACGTCGTTATTATTACATATACCTAAAGGATAATGAATTTCATAGTTTCCTGGTATTTATTTTACTTTTTAACCTACACATTTTAATACATCTCCGATACACGAAAGCAATTTGATTAATTAACATTATTTATATAAATTTTTTTAAAATGCAGAACTGTCCTGGTTGTGTCCAATAATGTTCTACATATTCACAGACGTAACTAAAATGCATATATTTTTCAATTACCTTGCTCAGAAATTAACTTGCAAAGATTTCCGGATTTAGCCTCGTATACAGGACGAAAAAAACTCACAAATTTATTTGATAAGAGGCTAGAATTTAAATATATTTATATTTCAGTCACTTGTTGAAATGGATTAAAGCTTACTTTTTAAAAACGCCACATCTGAATATGAACCGGTAGCAAAAACGCAAAAAAATAAGTGCTTGGTGGCACGCCATACGGTGTGGGGTGAAACTGGTCGATGAGAAAAGTAGTTAAGGCTCAAGTACACATAGAAATTTGGAAGGTAATGAAACGTGCATGTCATTTAACAAGGGGGTTTTATTCTTCGCCTTACGCTGTAATAAAGAGAGCTGCTTAATGGCAGAGTGTGTGGTTAATGATATGCACGTTGTCTGTCGTTAGCAATCCGTACACTTCACACTACTCAAACATGTGGCATATCTGCGGGTGTTCTCACGTTATCTCAGCGCTCATCAGCTGCAATTAAGTTGCACAAGAGCATCTTGCAGCCGGCGGCATTAAAAAAAAAGATAAATATGAGGGATTTGCAACACAGCAAGAGAGTAATTTCGAGGCCGTTCACCATATATGCTAGT
This sequence comes from Clitarchus hookeri, assembly GCA_002778355.1. NCBI lineage: Eukaryota > Metazoa > Arthropoda > Insecta > Phasmatodea > Phasmatidae > Clitarchus > Clitarchus hookeri. The sequence goes on along the minus strand of NQII01001982.1, from coordinate 176,982 downwards.
CCAGACGTCCGTACCATCTGCCAAGCATTCAGGAGGCAAGGGGGAATAAAAAAGTAAAATAAGTACCTGCTCTCAATTATACCTCCGTTCAGATGTCAATCATGAAGAATACTAGTTCCTTGCGTAGCACTTTCACCAGCGTCTACGGGAAAGATTGCAGGGTTTTTGCGTGTTGCGCGCAATAAAGTTCTGGCCTCAAGACGTTCCTGCAAAAGTTGTAAGGTCACTTAAACTGACACGGCACACTGCGAAAAAAGTTTTTATGCTTTTACAGAAAAATGCTAGGAAATCCGGTGGCCAAAAAAATTCATTCTGCAGCGTTAAAAAGTGTTTTCTTGTAAAATTGCAATAATAAATTGGCATTACTAAGAAGCCGAAAAAAAATTTTTAATGTTTCTGTTTTTTCTAACACGTCTTTGAATTATATGATAGAAAAGTAAAAAAAATATATATTTTTCTACTGTATCCACAAATACGGTTTACAACTCCACAGAACCGAGATTCTAATCAGCACCCATTGTGATTTAACTACACGCACATTTATCACACGACCATTTTGTCTTATAACAGTTGAACCACTTTTTTTAATTTTGTATACCGTATTAATATGGGCAATAAAAATAACTCAACTTTTTGGTTAGAGTTGAGATTTAAAAAATTGGATAAAAATCTTGCATCGGATAGTTACGAACTACGACTACTAGTAGAGGTATTACAGCCCATTAACCTTAAACCAGCATATCATGTTTTGATCGACACATCATTTTCATACGTTACATTATTCTGGTGATCTGTAAAATATGCTTACAAAATATTTATTGCACAAACATTTCCATTATAATAATATTTAAAGTAAATAGGTTTACAAGTTGTAGGCATTTATTTTAAATATTAATATTTTTATCATAAACGTCTATCTATATTTTTGTACTTCTTAAATTTGTTCACTCAAAAAAAAAAACCAATGTCTCAATAAATTCTAATTTACGTCACAATTTCACACGTAATAGAAATAAGTATAGAGTATATTATCACCGAAAAAACTTATATGAGAGATGCATTGAGTTCAAAGGACTACATATATACAATAAGTTAGCAGACTTAACAACATCCCTAAACTTGAAAGTATGGAAGAATTTATTTCCCCCTACACTTAAAACATATAATCGGTCATTTTATGTGTGAATGTGATGAAAAATGTAGTTATATGTATATATGTATATGTCTGTATTTATATATATAGATATTTGTACTGTATATAATGATATTTTGTGCAATGTACATTATTAAATATATATATTGTATACTACGTAATTTTTATACTATATTTACTGACGTGTCTTATATATTTGTGATAAAGATAAAGAAATTCTGCACTATAGAATGTTATTTGAATTTTGCACGTGGATGTCACATTCGCAAAATAACGAAAATTATAAGAATTGTTCTTCGAACTCAGTGGTAATTATTTAATATCACATTATTTATAAAATAAAACCTTTGCTTGTTTAAAGTGAAATCCCTTACATAAAATAAAATAGTAAAATTTAAGTTTCTGTTGAAAGAGATTCCTGGTCAGTAAAAATATTTTTGTAGCTATATGGCAAATCCGACATTTGTAACGTCACAAAAATTAAAATTTACGAGTACATTTATTTTAGATTTATAGAGTTTTGTAAATATATAAATAACATTAAGGTTTAATTGATAAAATATTACATTGTTGCTATTAGTAATGAGAGTTCAGTTTTTAATTTTGAGTACTTTTTGTCTTATATGCGTACAAGCTGATGAATTGTCGTGCATTTATTTGATAAGAAGTTAGAAATCAAGCAAATATACATTACTCTCATATTCAATATGTTGGATAGCAGTTTATTAAACACGTTTTGGAATATACCGAATCAATAACAAACACGCAAGAAAACAAGGACAGATGTCTGCGCTGCGTGACTTGAGATAAAACTATAGTCTACTCACTGTTTATTCACACTTTTTGAATTAAACCTCTGGAAAAATAAACCCCGCTTATGACGTGTTTGGTTGTTTCCTAAATATGGACCTGGGTTCTAATCCCTCTACAGGCCATCCTAATTTCGGTTTTCCATGGTTTTCCGAGATCTCTCCAGAAGAATGTTTGGGGTGATTCCTTAATACAGCCCCTGGCCGATTTATTCCCTGTTCTCAAATGTCTTAGTTTTCTCCTGAGACTCAAAATATGTAATAAATTATTGGTATCATCCGACCACACCCCTCAGATATACCTCAAGCATTTGAAATTCTCCCTCATAACCTCGCTGTTTAAAAACCGCCCAAATGTTTTCACCTCTCTTTTAAAATTCTAGCTGTTATGAAAGCTTTTTGCAAAAAAAAAAAGAAAAAAAAAAGGGGGTATCCCTGATAGTAAGACATATACCAGATGCAAATATCCTTTGACTGAATTGTAACAAGCCCTCAAAAGAATTTCCGAAATTTTCCGATCGCTAAATATATATCCTCTGGTATCAGTGATATAAATAAAACATAGTACATTTTTGTATTTATTCTTATATTCACAAACTGAAATGGAAAATCATAGATTTCCTTTTCCTGACCTAGGTACTAGAGCTACTAGAATTTCACGTTTTTTTATATATATATATTTTTTTTAAGGATTTGATAGTTTCGACATTTCTGCAGTAGTTTGCAGTCTCTTTCTTCAGAATCAGCTACTGCTGTACTGAATATGGTGACTGGAAGTCCTGGAGAAACGTCAAAGTTCTTTTCGATTTCGATTCGTCTGAAACACGTAGGTCCAGAATATTCATGGAGATTATATAATAATTAATATCCCATTCCTTGTGGTTCAGGCTTAATCATAGTCTTCCAACAGGCCAGACAATTTGGGCAAAGTATAAAATTCTGGGCGTTTTCCGGACTTTGACATGATGCAGTGGTTTCCTCGGAGTAGTTCAATTACCGCACGATCTCCACTCTGTCACTGATGCGTCACAATCTTAATTTAATTTCGCGCATTCGCCACACTCGTAACCTGAAAGAGTAGTAACAGAGCCAAATCAGTGAAAATGAGCGGAAATTGCTTGATTGGTAATCAGAATAATAAGTGATATTAATATCATGGCTGAATTTCAATGACATATTTGTGATTTCCACTGAATATCGAGGATTCCAGTGCCATAAGTCACTTCTGGCCAGTTAAGGTTCTTGATTGGCCAGTCGGCAGGAGCTCATCAACTGAATTTCAGTGAATGATATTTCAGTGACAGATATCACTTATTCGAGCCTAGAGTGCAAGCTGGCAGGGGAAGACGCTTATTTCTCAGGGTTGTACAACCTGCTGTGCTTGGCGCCACTCTTATGAAACGCAGTTTGCATGAGTGACCTCGTGATAGAAAATTGCTTATTTCACCGCTTTATATTTATTATTGGCTGAAGAGCCCAATGAGGCATGGAAAACATACTAATGTCCAACTGCACAAATGAGACAAAGGTATAACAATTTGGAGTTCAGTAACGTAGTTTCTGCCTTTTCAAAATTACTAATTGCAATGTCCAATTTTTGAGGGAATGTCTATTCCTAAATAATTACTTGCCTCATAGGTTGGATAATGTTATATATCTCATTTTCTATAACTAATCAACTGCAAAGTTAGTTTGTGTAGTAAATGATATCCCTGTTAAGAAATAAGTAGACAACTTTTTGCAGTTTTCATTATAATATTTATGTAATTTTTCCTTCCCTAAATCTTTTATTTACTCCTTCGCACTTATCTCATGAGAATTTTCTATAAAAATATTGGGGCCGCGGTGGTATAGTTGTCAGACTACTCGCCTCCCACCTAGGCGAACCAGGTTCAATACCCTGCAAGGTCGCTCCCAGATTTTCGCATGTAGGAATCGTGCCGGACGATGCCGCTGGGCGGCGGGTTTTCTCATGGATCTCCCGTTTTCCTCACCCTTTCATTCCGGCGCTGCTCCTTACACACGACGCTTAACCCTCATCGGCTCTCAAGACCTCAATATTAGTAGCCGCCCAAATCTCTTCACCCACTCACGTCATGATAATCTCGGAGAAAAACGATCAGGTAAATTTTTGCAGATGTAATTATAATAATTATGCAATTTTCACCTTCTTAATGCTTTCTTTTCCTCCTTCACTCTTCGCTTTAGAAGATTTTTTTTTTTTTTAACCTACTTCAAACTACGTGTTATTTGGGCCCGCGGTAGGTAAGGGGGATTAATGCGTCTCAAGGCTGAGCCTCATACGCTTAAATGACAGGGACTCTCATGCAAAGGAGGCGTGCATCGTAGCGAGGAGGGATATTTGGCAGCCATGGCCGAGTTTAGGCCATGGACTACATCCCTAAGGGGGCTTATAGCAAAGCTATAGTTAAAGAAGGGAGAGGGGAAAAAACCCGCATAGACACGGTAAAAACCCTCTCGACAGAAAAGAAGTTTCAAACTTATCATGCATTAAAAAATGCAAAAGGAGACAGCAGGTTTGGTAGCATGCTTTAAAAAGGGGAATTTAGCTCTAGAAGAGAAAATGGCTGTGGGTGCAATCACCCTTGGGGTATAACTGCTGTCAATATGACTGCGCATATGTCTGCACAGTAATATTAACAGCAGCCACAATTGCAGGGCCATCCTGCTTCTCGTCGTGGAAGTCGGCAGTCCGGGCAGCCCAGTCATGGCACCTACTCCATCTTAGCTCCTCCACGCTGACGTCAGGATCTCCACGCCGTCGGTGAAGGCGGGGAGCCAAAATCCAGGGGGCCACCCTCTCCCTCTTCCTCCAAAATAGTCCGTCGGTCGGAGGTGAGCTCTGGCTCGGCGGGACATCCAGGACCTACCAGCTGGAGGCGAGTGCAGCTGGCCCAGGAGTGGAGGCTGACATCAGGTAGCTTCAGAGGTCCGACGCATTCCATGGCCATTCCTCACGCACCAGCAGTCAGCAGCTCGCAGAATCCAGCAGTGAGGTTCGCTACACTTCGCATTGTTTCAGCACATCGAGATCCCCCTCCCCGCCTTGATCGTTGAGCTGCCTCCCACTGATGCGCTTCGCCAACTCGTACCGAGCCGCCCAGGTCCCCGACGTCCACGACGACGGCGCTGTCGCACCGGCCAGTTGGTCCGCGGGCTGGTATTAGAATATTCCCAGCCACTCCAGAGCCTGGAGATCCCCTATCCGCCACCTGGGGACGCGACGAGTTGCAGAATAGTCGCTGCGCCCTAGCTGCTGTAGTCGCCTCGTGCTGGCAGATGTCCTCATCCTTCGCTGGTCCCAAGGGGCGGGTAGATCCCGGATCGGCGCAGCCGCCAGCACGATGTTCACTCCACGACAGCCAGGACTCGTTAGAAGATTTCCCTTAAAAGTGTTAGATATAATAAAGTAAGTTGATCCCTACCGGCATGATAAAAGAGCGAGTTATTTATGGCGATTACGTGGCTGAATGGTACTCTCTGCGCTGCGGCGAACGTAATCACCGCCGAAAGGGATAGGATAACGATGGTTTATTCGGGCTTGGCCGTTCGCTGTTGATTGAAGAACGCCGCCCGGTAATGAAGTTTCCGAGTCAGCCTGCCCTCTCCGCAAAAACCACCTCTCTCTAACACCACGTACCTCTCTGTCGCGAACGACGCACATCTCTCTTCCTCCCCGCTGCCTTTGGAGGTTTGACAAGCGAATGGGCGAAGGTGAAGAAAGGGGCATGATTCCGTATCTCATGCTCTCGCGCCGTACGGAAAACCGCCCGGAAGAGCGTTTTATAAGAAGGCTGAGGCGTGACTCGCCCGACAGATACAAATCCTGCAACGTGGTTTTCACGGTCAATGAAGTTAACTCGCCACGTCCATCATCGAGGTACTGTTGCACTTGAAGGATACTCGTGGTCGGCATTGCACAGAACAATGTATCAAAGCCCATTTTTTTTCGAGCACATTCATTGCGAGGATTCTGTTTTATGAAAGATCCTTCACTTCCCCGTTTACGACGGGTCGATGCTAGCATCGTCGAGAACGCAACGCATTGTTTGATGACTGCAAGAATCAAGATCGACACTTGTACATCGCACGTCAAAATATTACATAAGTGCAACACTTGAGCAATTTTTCGTGTATAAGAAATATGATAAAAAAAATAGTAGGAAAGAAATTACGTGCATTTTGGTTTCATCGTTCCAGAAACAAAACTTTAATAAAATTAAAATATTCTCTTTGTTTGAAATAATTGCAGGTTTGCGGGGATTGTAAAATTATTGCGAGATTCACTATTTTCAAGAAAGTATGTTTAGCTGTGCGAAGAGAGAGATCTGTTCAAAGAAACATATTTGAAGATGCAGATACAATCACAGACAGGAACACAACGGACAAGTGTTTAGGTGGTAGTTCCTGTTTAAAAAAAAATTGTTCATTGTTCTAATTAAAACACATTGTAACGCGCTCGCTGCTTCGCATCCCTTGCGAGAGGGGGCAATGTGTGAAGGTCTCGCGTGTAACCCGAGAGCGAGTGGCGAACACGAAGATCAGCTTACACAGGCGTGCCGCCACGATAAGTATATTGTGGCTTGCGCTCCTGACTTTCAGCTTGTTGAATGTCCGTGTTTACTTGAAGAATTTTCTGGTGGTTTCTCTCAGCGTGACTTGGGGTGCGTCGAACTTCCCAGGTCAAGGCCAGCAGAGTATAAAAGTGGGACGGGTCTCCGAGCCGGTAGTTGATGAGTGAATGAGTGTAGAGGATATAAGAGTTTATGAGCGTCGGGATACGACGAGCGAGGGGAGAAACGACCAGCGCCGGAAATGACCGACGGGATGAAAGTCTGCGACTGCGAGCATCAGGGCAGTGAAGAGCACAACAGACAGACTGAAAGTTTGGTAATGGTGAGTGTGAGTTAATTGACTACTACCAAACAGATACATTAATAAGGACGTTAGTTTGAGTTTAAATAGACATTAAATATTGCAGTCGTGGATATATCAATATAGTAGTGGTAGAGATACATAATTTAATGCTGTAAATAATAGCTTTGTAAATAAATTTGAAATAAAATTTAGTTATTTTTAATTTTATTATGTCTTCCATCCCTAACGAACTCAGATACGCTCCACTGGGGTCATGTAAAAAATTTTGTAAATTTCCTATATTAACTGTTTGTATGGAGCATCGTTACAAATATTTGGCTTCTACAGGTTCAATGATTTTTCTCGCTGTAGAAATATAGGATCGCTACGGGCTACAGGGGCCGCAGTAGTGTAGTGGTTAGACTACTCGCCTTCCACCTAAGCGAACCGGGTTCGATTCCCGGCGGGGTTGCTCCCGGATCTATGCATGTAGGAATCGTGCCGAACGATGACGCTGGTCAACGTGTTTTCTCTTGGATCTCCCATTTTCCCCGCCCTTGCATTCCGTTGTTGGTTCATACTCACCTCACTTCACCCTCATCGGCTCTCAAGACCTCGATTTTAACCCTTTCAGCTTGTCTGATTGCAATTGGAATCACATACTCTCTTAGCTTTCATATCCCATATATTGAGATTTAGTATATGCATTTTAATTTACTATAGAACGATAAACCACCACTCTAAGAACGTACAGCGCCACCCTGTCCCAATGATTTCAATTGGAATCATTTCAGAATTCCTACCCTGAAATGTGTTTTTCAGAAAATAATAAACTCATCTTGTTATATTACACCATAAAACAAAATAAATTGAAATAAAATATTAATAAATAATAATAAAAAATGTGAGTAGCATACATAAGCCGGTCGAGTCTAGGAATAATGTGTACAATCTGACATCGTGTAAATAATAAGACATCAAGAGAGAAGTCCTGAGATGTAGTAAATTTTGCATGCTTCCGTAATACTCTTCGTACAATTACGGTAAAAAATGTAATATATTATTTTAAAAAAAATTTATTTAATTAAAAATAAAAATATGTAAATTGGATAATGAATATAATGTTTTGATTTTACATATCATGTGCCTTTAAAACCAATACGTCTACCTGAAATATACATATTTGCTTAAAGAATTGTGGCCATAACTACCGAGCACCTATGGGTATATTCGAAAATCCCGAGTGGAGTGTTTCCGAGCACCCCTCGAGTCGTACGGAAGACGGCCGAGCTCATCTGAGTCGATACCAAAATATCCCCCACCCCCTCGCCATCCCACAACCACACAGATTGCATTTAAAATACATTTTGAAAGAATGAACCAAATCTTACCACTGACTGAATAACATACATTTCAGTCAAGAGTGTAAAATAAAAGTTTATCGATAAAACCAGACAACTTTTTTTATTTTCGCATTCCCAGACGACTGTTTAAGCATGGTCTACATTTAAATTATTTAATTTTTCATGCCAAGATAAATAGGGCTAAGGCCAATAATGCACCACTGAATTCTTAATACTAGTTTTTTTTATAAGGATAATCAACATTTAAAGTAACTGCGACAGTAACGAACAACATTTTACTTACTTGACAACATTCGCATTATATTTTTGTGAATGTAATAATGGACTCAAAAAGAAATGCATAGCACCAATGATATTTCCAAAAATGTTTTACAACATGCTAGACGTCACATTACCACGGAGTAAATAGGTAGACAGAGGCGAAATCCGAAATGACGTATCGGTTACTTTGATGTGCATGTCCTTATTCTCTGATTGGCTGCTTCAGTCTCTGGGAACCAGACATGCGTTTCATTCGCTAACACGTGGTTGCGGAAGATTACCCGTTGTTTGAGCTGCCGGCTGGCAAGTATGTTATTTGGTGCTGATTGGCGAAAGGCGTTAAGCCATGTTGCTGGCTAGTGGAGCCAAATATTGCTATCGTTTGCAGCTGAGGTTCGCGGAAAGAAGCCGCTATTTCACCCTTGTATTCTTAATTACTTTGTGACTTTACTCTGCTTAAGAGAGCCATTACTGGTGGTTAATAGGGTACTGCTGCAGTGTGAATCTTCAGTTCAATACTCTGTCACACAATTCCTTTCTGTTTATAAATGGCTCGAAGTTACACCTGATGTGTCTAATGAACTGCGGTCCAGTTACCGTAGTACAACAAAGTAATGAGTTTTTTTTTAAGTTTTTTTCCATTGAAAGAATTTATAAAACAGGTATTGAGGATATGAAAACCGCATTTCGTTAATGTAGGGAACTCTGCCTTTTTTGGAAGTCGTTCTACTGTTTATTCAGTTCGCATTATTAACAATTTCAAACCCAACAGGTAGTGGAAGTAATAAATTCTTTGATGTATTCTTGAAGCCGACAAAGCACTTGTTCCGTTATCGCAAACAGTGAGCTTTACGCTGTGTGTTAGAGTGTAGAACCAAGAATTATTCACAAAATATAACAGTGGCATATAGTGTCCATGGCTTTGTGGTGTTAAATCTGGAGCTCCGGATGGATACCCAACACGTCCTCGTCGGCCTATCCACCTCCCAACAAATGTTTGATCCTGGGGCGACAGTACGTCTAGACGGTGATGTAGTGGTGCACCATAAAGCCGGAGAAAACCATTGTCGTCTGGGTATGGTCCATACGGTATAAGAAGGCCACTTTCTGACAGTCAGTGAGTGGCAACTTAACGTTTACGAAACAAACAAAGTGCCATTTACAAAATCCTGTATCAGCTGATGCACGAACGAACAAAAGTTAAAATTACGTTGGCTATTCTGAGTGCACTGCCAATGCACATCACAAAAGCAGAAAATACGCGGGTAAGAAAGAGTTCTTACATTTATTAATGCATTTTATTTTACAAGGACACAAAACAATGGTTGTTAGTGTTAAAAACTAAACTTCGTGATAATGTAGTTATGTATAGGTGTTCAAAATGAAATGTACAATAGAACGATACGACGCGGAAAAGTTTTCTGAAGTTGTGCTAACTTCAGAAAGTTTTTTCACGTCGTATCATCCCTCTCCAACCTCGCTTTCAACACGTCCTTGATATTAATTCGAAAAGCATATAGAAATATTGCATAATATTGTTGAATTATTTTTCTATTAATTTGACGAAACGACACGAATTTGAAATATATTTCCAGCCCGTAATCTAAGAACAATCAACTTAAAATAATACGCTATCTGTTATCCAAAAACAGCGGCTCAAACTTCGCCGTGACGCGCTGTGCGCGCGATCTCTCGGATATTATGCGAGGTATTACCAGCCAGAAATGAACCTCTTTTTTGCGCGATATATAACGAATTTACAAACAAATGCCAATAGTTATATTTTTCCACGAGCTCTGCATAATTTTTAAAGTAACATATATTTCATGTAAAATGATTTGGAGTAAAAGTCATTTATATTCGGCCGGTAATCGTTCGTCTACGTAAATTATACGCCATATTGTTCTCATGATACCCATCTCCTTGTTTGTAGAAAGTGAGACGCGTGAATAGTTTTTAAGCAATTCTAATGTTATTCCACGTCACATATTTCCAACTCGAATATATTAGCTATAACGCCCAAAGTGTAATAATAGATACAACAGACCGTCTCGCAAATGTTAACCCAAATTCACTATCTCGGACAAATTAAAAAAGAGTTCGCAAATATTTCATTATTTGCAACATTTTATATTTTTAATTGTATAACCTACTTATTTTTTTAGACAGATGTCAGTTTTAAAGTATCTTAAAATTTGTTTTGCATAACAGTACAATGACAAGTGGATTAGCTGACAGCGTGTTGATAAAAAAATACAGCCCCGACTTGACGGACCAGCTGATGGCGGAAGGATACATAGTCACGTGTAGTCAGACGTAAACAGTGGCGCTACTTTCGCAGACCTGTCAGAAAACGGCCTTCTTATACAGTATGGACTATAATAATGGTGAAACGCTGGCACCATGTTTTCCTGCAATATTGTACCGTAATTTTCACCTATCGTCATTCTGTCAAAGAATAATGACCCCACAAGTACTCTGGCATACATACTGTACAACACAGTAACGCAGGAAGATCACTGCTTGCTCTAAAACAATGTGGAGATTCTCACAGGCCGTAACGATTGACATTTCCATTGTTTGTAAAAGTTGCCTCATCGGATTAAAAAATTAGGTCAGCGAAATGTTTGTTGTCGTTGCACATGTTTACAACGTACTCGCAAAATTTGACATGCCTATCTGGGTCGTCTCCATTCATAGCGAGAAGTAACGTGGAAATGTAGGGTCGTCACTTAAAGTGTTTAAAAATGCGATGAAAAAGATATTTACCAACACCTGACTCACGTGCTACTTGCCTTATGAACTTCGACTTCTCTGGGGAACGAGTGAATATGTGTAAGAGAGCCCTCACACTTCTTCATCCGTTATCGGTTTCTTCCTGCCGTACCGTCCTTTCTTCACATCACACACAGTTTCGTCCGTTTCAAACTTGTCAGACTATCGTGTTATTGTTGCACGTTAGCGCCGTATCGGTACTCTGCTCTCCGCCGTCTCTGCACCTTAATCGTGTGATCACGTTATCAATAACACTTCAAAATGCACTATACTGTTTGAAAGAAAACCTTATAAAATGTAATTCTAATATCGGTTTTTTCTCGTTCTGAAGAGCGTTAATAATTATATGGGACATCAGGTAGTTGGCCAGAGTGATGTATTTCTGCTAAACTTTTTCTAACAAATTAAAATCGATTTTCATATTCTATCACGGCGGAAGAAATTATACGAAATAGATGAACCAACATTGTAAAATATTTTCTCATATGTGAACAACCACTGTAATCTTGGAATGCTTATTTTTATACGTTGGCTTCCAAAATCCTGTAGACTTAAATCGATACACACACAAAGATATGTATATTTATATGTGTGTATATGAATATGTTTATATATTTACATATGTGTGTGTGTGGAGTAAATTTATATCCCACGCTTCTTAAATGTTATAAAAAAGTGGAGGAGTGCCAAGAAAATTATACGAATTCTGTGACCTTTGACTTGACTTCATAATTGTGTGTAAACTCAGCAGTTACTTGACCGCTTCCCTAATGAATAACAACATTTTTTTCTATAGCAGCATTGATGTCAGAATATCACACCTCGTTAGCTTACGCAAAAACCTATTACAATAAAAAAAGTGCTAAAAATAAGCAGAAAACTACAACAGCAACAACTTTCACATTATATCTTCGCTTGCAGAATTGAGACGTGTCTTCGTCTGGCAAGATTCTGTACCGGGCAGGACTGGAAAAACCGGAGAAGCCAGAACATTTTACGATGTCAGTCGTACAACCGACGGACTAACTGAACCGTAATATCATTGTTAATATAGACATTACAAAGCCTTTTAAAGTCACGTCAACTCTCTTTTTTAAGATGGGGTCCTTGACTGTCAGCCATTACGCGTCATCGTCTACACACTATTTGCGGTAATTTAAATTTCTTGCGAGTCTTCGCGATACTGTGTAACGCATAACACGGACTAAAAAATGGTTCACATTAATTATTTTTTATTATGCACTGGCCATTTAGGCCTGGAACCCGCTTTGACAGTTTTAGTAAAAATATACATTTGTTTCAATTTATTATTTCTTTGCCCAGTACTACCATTTAGACCTTTTAATGTACAAACTTATCCCAAACTGTGATAACAAATTTGAGAAATGATTTGTTATGGTAAACGGGTTTAAAAGCGTAATGTGATCTATAACCAAACGTAATTGTTAAGTGAGCCACATGCCCTTCAAAATTGAGAATTAAAACAGATTATTTGCAAAATGTCAAAAATTGCACGAGTTAAAACAACAGAACTGTAACAAGTGTTAGCCTATATTTTGTTTCTTTAATGCACACATGATTATTACGACATAAAAATCGATACACACCCACCGTGCATCACGCTTTTGGTGATTAATTATTTCCTAATGATGGGTAATAATATAACCAGTGAAATGTTCGCCCATAATGACAGATGTGAAATCAGGCTGACACTAATCACAAATATAATGTTTCATTGTCATATAAATGTTTGTTTCAGCCAACAAAACACGTTCTCGTATAGGGCCAAAAATAAATTTTGTTTCACCAACAAAATATCTGGTTGTGTAAAGTAACTTGAAAAGTAACAAAATTTATTTTGTTCGTCTAACAAAATATACGCTTGAATTAACAAAACCTCTGTTTTGGGCCAAATGGAATTAGACTTTCAAACAAATATTTAGTTGAATCTACTGAATGGATTTGTATTGCCACTCATTTGATTGCCTTCGTTTTAAAATACATTTCGAAGGATTGTATTTTTTGTGACAATTAGAATAGTAATAGTGTTTGTTAGTGCATTTATTGATGTTTAATTATTGCGTACGAAAATTAGTAGAACGAATTCAAAATGAAAATAAAAAGTAAATATTTAAAAGCTGAAATATTTAATCTACGCATATTAACCAGTATTTGATTTTTGTATTTGGAAAAAGATTCCAATTAATTCAGTAGACAGTTTAGCTTATGTTGTTTGGCCGTCGCACCGGGGTGCTTAGATCTAGGTTCGAAAGTCGATCGGGATCATAAATATTTTTTTTAGTCTTAATCTAAACTGGTTTAATGCACGTATAGCCAAATAAATCTTTAGTTTGTTCGACCATATGTTTGTTTGAGGCAATTAAATAAAAACCACAAAATAATTCGGTTTAAAAAAATATTTCAATGCCTCTATGCAAATAAGTATTTTGTTAGCTAAAACAAACCTTTATCTCTGTGCATCTCACGCAGTTTCTGCAATTTTGCAAAAACTTATTTTTACTTGTAATTTTCGACGGCTTGTCTTTCCTTTAATAACCACTTGATGTAATTCAAAGTATTATGTTTTATACCTCATTTTGTATAACCAATAATCTCACAAAGTTTGTAACTAAAGTTATAGGTAAACTTTGTTTTTATTATTTTAAATTGTTTTAATTTTTAAAGCAAAATGCACAGACTACTTGTTCGCCAATTTTATTATCACAAAATTAGAACATTTTCTAAAAAAAAACCACTTAAATTTAAGTCATTTTATATTACGTACTGTTCAAATATACTGTTGAAATATATGTAGAAATAAATACTATTTTTTAAAACATAAAATATAACCAACAATTTTGTACAGGCTGGCTCTAAAATCATGGGACAAACTTTGAGGGGTGGTAGAGCTCACTAAGATAAATAATTATTGTATAGAAATATATGGGCGGAAGTGACGCGTTGAGGCACAAACACAAACATAACACATGACATGCAACACATTGTTTATTTCCAACGTCACCACTAAATGCCTTTTTAGAGCAATGTTAATAATAATTGCTTAAAATTGCTACCACCGACAGTAATGCAAGCTTGGTAGCGTCGGTGGAGTGATTGGCGAACAGATTCAAATACGCCGGGTATTTCACGCACGCGTGCATCAGCACATGACAGTCGAGCGAAGAGGTCTTCACTGGAATCAACTGGAGTCTCGTAAATGAGGGCTTTAATACGCCCCCATAACAACACATGGAGACACGATAAAATAGTATTTAGCGGCGACGTTGTGAATAAACAATGTTTTGCATGTCATGTGTTATGTTTATGTTTGTGCCTCAACGCGTCACTTCCGCCCATATATTTCTATACAATAATTGTTTGTTTCAGTGAGCTCTACCACCCCTCAAAGTTCGTCCCATGATTTTAGAATCATCCTGTATAGGCATCAAATTAACGAACTTAAAATGGTGGTAAACTGAATAAGTCTCGATAGTTTTATGTGAGAAAGAATTTACTCCCTGTGTAGTTGAATGCTGTCTTTACCACGAAAATCTTTTTGAACAATTTTTCTGTTATAATTAGAGAAAAAGTGCATGTTTCGTTAGTGTTGGCATCATTCGTGCAGAGTGGCTTAAATTCAGAAGAGGTTTTGTGGCAGATATAAGTATAATAGTAATTATATTAAATCTTGGCTGATTTATATTTTTTCCATCCTACTTTCATTTTGTATTGGTTCTTATCTTTTCGCTCTATAGACATAAGATATGCCAGTTTCTAGTACTTTTCGTTGGAATTACTCGGAGTAACGTTGTTGGTAGAAAAAGAGTAACGAGGAACAAATATGGGAAATTTGTTGGCCCATGATTAACTATTTCCAATTGTACTTCTTCGTTTACTTGTGCCCAGGAATTATGACTTCCGTTTATGTGAATGGCAGATCAACTATCGACTTATGTCCAGGTAGTTTAACTTCCGTTCATGTGATTGGCAGGCCAACTACGAATCTACGCAAATTCGCACACTGCTCTGCATTCCCTGCACTCCTCTCTGCATGTTCGCGGGCTGCTCCGCACATTCGCGTGCTGCTCCGTTCCTCACAATCTGCACACCTCTCTGCATGCTCCGCCCAGATCTACGCACATTCGCACACTCGACTTAAGTACAGAATGCATCATTTTTGTTTGTTTTGAAACCGTAAATAAAAGATGGTCTGAAAGGGTTATAAAAATGCTGAAATAACTCCTGCTCGAGCATATAAATACAGATGGAGTTGTCAACTGGCATAATATTGATTTAGATGTCTGACGAGTGGGGACACGACTCGTTCAACAACGAAGAGATGATGGAGTTGAACAGTGAGATTAATTACTCTCCACTCACTACAGTATATTCGTAAGTGCATCAGGAATCCAGCTCAAAATGTTCATTGATTGACAATGGAGTATGGAGTCCTCTACTTTGGAGCGATAATGTGGTGGGATCGCCACCTACACCATCAACAGACTACTGTGAAAAAAGAAATGCAGAAATCTGCGAGCTTCTTTAAGAACATTACAACATGGTTGCGGATAGTGTTAAAGATATCACTATGCGGCTCCTTTGAAAACGTCAAGAATGTATTATCAGACATCTAAGGGAGCATCACGACATCGTCATTGAGAGTGTCCGGGAATTAATCAGACAAAAAATAACAAAAACATATCAAGAATGAAAACTCATGCTTGTACATGTTTGTGAGAAAATATTTTTGTTTAACAAAATATGTTTTCTCTGTAATTTCTTTAAAACTAACCACAACTTTTTTCCTTAATGCCTTCAGATGGAACAGTCCTTAACAATATATACACAAACATACAAACAATATCAATGAGTTGCTAGATCAGATGGAACAAAGGTGGTTAAAAATATAAGTTCTACATGAGTGGTTAAGTCCTACAGTGAGGTTAAGTTATGTGATGACTTGTTTAATGAGTGGAACGAATGAGACTAAGGTGAAAAGGAATGCCAGAGGATGAGTTCGAACGAAGGAAACTAATGTCAAAAGGAATGACATAGCAAGCATGTAATACCTGAAAACATTTTAAAAATTAATATATGATGATGTCATAGCCATGGAGCAGGCGACAGGACGAGTAATTGAGAAACAAGGTGGAGTGATAGAGAATTAATGAAAGGCGAATAAGGTGAAAAGGAATGACAGAGCATGAGGTAAAAAGAAGGTGACTTAAAATAAATCCAAGATGGTGGTTCGAGGGGACTGAGTAATCAACGGGTGACCGAACGAGTAATAGTGAAATAAGTTGGAAAGATAGATAAAGAAAGAAAGGTGACTAAGGTGAAAAGGAATGACAGAGCATGAGTTGAAATTATTTTGACAAAGGTGAAAATGAATGACAGAGCATGAGGTGAAATTAAGTCAATTATAAAAAAAATTAAATCAAAGATGGTGGTTAGAGGGCACCAAGTTATCAGCAGGCGACAGAATGAGTAATAGTGAAACAATTTGGAAAGATAGAGCATGAATAAAGGTTACTACGGTGAAAATGAATTACAAAGCACGGGGTGAAATGAAGTTGACTAAAAAAACTAATTCAAGATGGCAGTTTGAGGGGACCGGGTAAATAGTAAAAAATTAAGTTGGAATAACATATCATGAAAAAAAGATGATTAAGGTGAATAATTTAGAAACAATTTGGCAACGATAATGTATGCTAAGGTGGTGGCGATGATATAATACAAAATTGTAGTGATGACGTAATCCAAAATGGTGATTTAATCCAAAATGGCGGCTATGTTGATATCCAAAATTGTGACATATTCCAATATGGCAGACACCAAAGCTGCAAAGCCGGCTCCTGGCTCCTGTTCCCGAATCAGCCAAACCTATCTACTACCACTGAATGTCAAGAATGTCACTGATTTAATTAACTTGTTCCCAGTTAATTTTCTTAATTCTTCAGTCAGCAGTATCTTATCAATTTACATTCTGTGTAATATTTTTTTCTGATTAATATCACTGATTCGGATTTAGAGTGTATTATAGAGGCCTGCAATGAACTTTGCTTCAGACTTTCTAATAATAAAATGATAGGGTCATCGCTTAAAGTCCTATAGATACACACTGCGCGATGGAAACACTGCACGCCAGTTCAAGGCCTTGCGCGTAGGAGCGACGTAGCACTAGGCGCGCGTGTCAGTGTCGTCCTTATCGCTCCGGCGCTTCCCCGCCTCAAACGCACACGAATGCTTCAAGTAGGCGGTGCCCTTACGTTGCAGCGAATTAACAGAAATAGTTCTACGCTATGACGTTGTATTGATTTATAGATACTGAAGACGGTGTATTTTTTTTTACACTGATGAGAGGAAAGATTTGCATATTATTAACACATTTAACTTTTTCTAAAATAAATCACACAGTTTATCGTGAATAACGCATGCATAAAGTAAGGCGGTTCATGGCCTGGTTAAGGGTCTGCCGCAAGTGAGCGTATGTGTCCGTCTGATCTGTCCCGAGCTGACCGTGCTGTCACCGACAGAGCATTTGATTGGCTCTCGTGATCTTTGACGTCAGATGCTAATAGTGCAGGCGTCAGGTGAGGTGCTGACCAACTGTAGACGGGTAAACTTTTCCGAAGTCAGACAGAACGGGCTACATCATAAGCATCTGACGTCATCAGCGCCGACACCATAGGGATGATTAACACTGGAGAGCCAAAAAAACTGGCATAGGCGTGCGTATGCAAATAACAGAGGTATGGAACCAATCAGAGTAACGCGATGCGGTCGGCGGTGCCTATATGAGGAAACAAGCGTCTAGCAAAGTTGCTAGATCGGTTACTGCTGCTACTATGGCAGGTTATCAAGATTTATGGGAGTTTGAACGTGGTGTTATAGTCAGCGCACGAGAGATGGGACATAGCATCTCCGAGGTAGCGATAAAATTAGGATTTTCAAGTACGACCATTTCACGAGTGTACCGTAAATATCGGGAATCCGGTAACAAATCAAATATTCGACATCGCTATGGCCGGAAAAATATCGTGAACGAACGGGACAAACGACGACTGACAAGAATCATTAAACGTGACAGACGTGTAACCCTTTCTCAAATTGGTGCAGATTTCAATGCCTCCTTCATACATTCAGACATTAGTCGAGTCCATGCCACGTCATCTTGTGGCACTTCTGCGTGCTCGCGTGGGCCCTACGCGATATTAGGAATGAGTACCAGTTTTTTTGGCCTTTCAGTGTATAATATTAATGACAAGCAATACAATTTACCGCGAAGAAACATCATTAAAATCAGCAAATCGTACCATGGAAGCGTAAACAAAAAAAAGACGACCCGTTTTTTTCAACTGCGTGCTCCAGACAACCTTAATCATAGCACGCAAGACTCCTGGCGATTGGACAAACGCGTCCACACAAATGTGGCGGGGCCTTTTTAATACTACTTACGGGGAAGGATAAAATATGAGGAGTAAAGTAGATGCTAAGTATGACTTTCAGAAAAGCTCGGTTAAGTAAACCACGAACACCGCTTATACACGGCACTGTGTCTTTTATTGTACAACAACGCTGCACGTAAGAGGAAGCGTAACTCAAGGGCCTTGCGTAAACCCTGGACGTGTCGCCCAGGCCTAGAGTGGACTCACGAGCAGCCAAGTGGTGACGAGGCGAAACTAGCCGCATCGCCCACGTCGCGAGTGGATTAGCATTTGCCCTTTTATTGGCCCCTACTTCCCGAATACGAGTTCCACATTTTCCCGCTCACTGGCCGGATCGTGACATCGCCACGCCCGTTATTTATACCTGGAGCGGCATGCATAAGAAAAGAGATTAATTTTCAGGACAGAAAGACAGGAAAATACGATTTTTTTTTGTTGTTACCAAATATTTTATTAATATTGCCAAACACTTTCGCTCAACTTGTGTGCACACAAATAGTTTTTTTCACCACCATACACTATAACTAGGGGCAGTGATATTTCGCGAAAAGATTTCGAGACAAGATACAGTCCAAAGCACTGTAGTGTTGTCCAGCTTCTTTGAATGGATAAAAATATTCTGGACCGTGTTAACTGTTTGCGCACGAATCACGAAGGTCCAGTGTCGCAGTTACTTAGTACTGAGTGGCTTGGCAAAGACGGACATGGCAACAGCAGTCAATGGAGGTATAACAACAGCTGAAGTGTGTATATAGAATTGAAGACTACTGTATGCTCCGTTTTTTACGCGAAAAGTTACTGGTCCTAACTATAAGTAGAGACCTGAAAAATTCGTGAGTTCAATGACCTGTAGACTATACTCTATTTTCGTACGCAAAATCATACAGATATCACTGTTAATTGGTTGCTTATATTTGCGGAAGACGGAGATTCGGTCTGCATTTTACTGTGTATTTATTATAAGTTCAGAGTTGTCCAGGAGGTGTAATTTAACGGGTAGACCAATAGCATTGCAATACAAACGAACGGGGTTTTGAATTCTAGCTTGTCCCAAAATGAAATTGCGAGTTTTTCACGTCTCTAACTACAAGTAATAGATAAAAATATAAGGAAAGGTAAATTTATACCAATTACTTTTACGTGTGCGCTCTTTGACCTACATCGGAAACGACGCGGGTTTTGATATTTTTAAGCGCTTAACATATTTCTCAATTTTTTGGTATTAAGCCACCCACTCCCACTTTTATAGAGGATCACAATGATGATAGGTATTCCATCCTTAAAGGTACTTCAGTGGTATATATTAGAAATATTTCTTCTGGACAAACGCAGCCTGCCTGTTTTTTTTTGTTGTAATCTTTTAAGACAACAAAATTTTAATTCAATAAGAATTTATAGATAAGACTATTCGATATTTTTTTCTCTACGAATACATGCAAGTAATTTTTCATACTCACACACGTAGATATGATCTTGCAAGAAAAAATGATTCAGCATATAGAATACTCCGCCGTATTTTATGGTATACGGTCCAGTTCAGACTAAGTTACAGTATAAGATTATAACAACATTATCTCTGTGTTTGAGAGCCTTACCAAAACAGACGATTTAAGCTAACAGTCAGTTTATATACTGCACACAGTAACTGCTTTAGAAACTTAATTTTGATTTAAAATCTATTAAAATGTACCAGTACCAATCTGTAATTACACTAATAAGTATCTGTAGTAATATATATATATATAATCATGCGATAATTTGATACTGTAGTGTTTGGAATTCCTGCCTCAGTTAATCAAACCTTATTTTGTTTAAAGTAGTTTTAATATAACCAGCAATATAGTAAACATATAATAGAACCTCACCAATAATATGAAAATATACTTGTTATTATAAAAGTTTCTATCCTTCTGTAAATGTTTGCATGAAATATATGAATGTGTTGGCCAAGAATTTAACAAGAATTAAATTAAAATTTCTCACGTTCCATATATATCAACATGCCAGGCGAAGAAGTTTAGGTTAGAATCATTTAGCACAAGGTAGCAATTTTGAAAATAAATGACATGCCAAATTAAAATTTTTTAAATCATGCTGTTCGCAATAGAATTATATATAGTGTAGATAAATTTGTACCAACATATTCTTAAATGTAATACGAAAAGTTGTTACTCTGCCAGAGGCATTAACTTGTGACACAGCTAACACAAAAGGTTACAAATAAATGAGTTTAATGCTGACCTCTACACTGTCAGTATACTACGGTGTTTGGAAGACGTCATATTTTTTTGCCAGGTATGTTACATTAAACTTAAATACAACGTATTTCACAAAGAATTATCCGAATTCTAATAACTTTATTTAACAACGAAAATGTGTAACAGGTGCAGAATAAATTACAAACTATTAAGTAAGTCCTCAAGATTTAGTCACCGTTTTTTAAATTTTGTATGTGCCGTCCACCTGTTGCACATATAGCATTAAGAAGCCAGTTACATTTGTCTCAAATGCGTCTGGGGAAGTCTTCTTCCACACAATTTACTGCAACGTTGATAAGGTTTTTTTCGCTTATCCAAGTCAATGGGCAGTGGTGGAACAAAACCACGCTATTTTCCATATCCCCTTAATAAAAAGACGCAGGATACACTGTTTAGAGACCGTGAAGCAACGCTGGATAGGTATTAGTACACTGAAGAGCCAAAAAAACTGGTATAGGCGTGCGTATGCGATTAACAGAGGTATGGAACCAATCAGAGTAACGCGATGCGGTCGGCAGCTAGATCGGTTACTGCTGCTACAATGGCAGGTTATCGAGATTTAAGTGAGTTTGAACGTGGTGTTATAGTCGGCGCACGAGAGACGGGACATAGCATCTCCAAGGTAGCGATAACATTTGGACGTTCGCGTACAACTATTTCACGAGTGTACCGTGAATATCGGGAATCCGGTATAACATCACATCTTCAACATCGCTGCGGCCGGAAAAAGATCGTGAAATGGCAGGACAAACGACGACTGACGAGAATCATTAAACGTGACACACGTGCAACTCTTTCTCAAATTGGCGCAGAATGGGTTTGTGGACTGCCCTGCAGGATTCATGTTGTGGATTGTCTCCTGCATACCTTCCGACAATAGTCGAGTCCATGCCACGTCGTCTTGCGGCACTTATGCGTGCTCGGGGCCCTACACGATATTAGGCAGGTGTACCAGTTTTTTTGCCTCTTCAGAGTAGATCACATTACACTAGTGGGTCCCTAGATTTCCTGACATTACGTACATACGAGGAGCGTTCCATGAAATTCGCGGAAATTTCATTATTGAGAAAACTGCGCTCGTAATTTTACGAAAAATTTTGGCTAATCTTTACCTGTACTCATCGGCTGTAAATTTGCAAAAGCACAGATTTGCAATATATTTTACTATCGACGCTGTACCTTGGATTACTCTCATTTGCCCGATTTGCAGTTAGAATCTTCTTGGACTTGAACATCTCAGATGTTGGAGAGATCATCCTTGTTGTTTTGGATATTTTTTATGTAGGAAGCAGTTTTCTTAAATAGCAGCGTAATTTTTTAGGCCGGTAAATATCAAAACTTTTTTTTCTGGAGCTATGTGTACCAAGACCCGTAAAGCAAGTAAGCTGGCTCCTAAGATATAAAACTGAGCCATTTAATGAACTGTGATGCCTCACCATTTTATGAGACTTATACGACTACCCTTCTTCATGATGCATCTGCAGCAGCGCTCTCAGATGGTAAAAAAAAAATAACAACTTAAAATATGCACTTATGACTGCATTTCACAGCCAATAAGCGGTCTCGATGGGGCACAGCACTTACTAGCATCATTATAAAACTTTGATGGCTGTTTATTCCCCCTCGCTTGCCAGAAGGTCAAAGAGCACCGGGGGTAAACAGCGGCCTCGCATAATTTATGGCTCATAAGAGGAAAGTAGAGGTCTGTGCGAGAGAGTGTTCTCATAGTTTCGGTGCCAAATCTTCTGTTAGTACTTGCCCATTAAATACTTTCAGGGCATTAAAAAAATATTACCGGTTTAATGCGGAAAAAGTTTAAGACTATGAAGATTGCAAAAAAGAGGTAGCTAAAATTATTTCCAATATCATCTAGGTTCATTGCACACTTGAACTGTTACGTAAGAACTTTAGAGATGAAGATTAAAACGTAACACTTAGCTGGAATACGAACGATTGACTCTTAGATATGAGCCGATAATGTACATTGTGTTAAAATGTTTTTTTACTAAAAAGTTATCATGAGGCCAACTAGCACCACTTGTATTATATAAATAAGCACTTTTACTTCAAAGATAAAAAAAATTATTTAACACAACATAATATTTGGTAACGTCTAGACCTGTATTATTAAAGTGTTCTGTAGTGACAATTTTGTTTTCAGTGTTAACAATTTTAGGTAATATTTCAAAACAAAATTATATAAATACTTAACAACTTCACAAAATGCTACGATATTTTGCCGGATTCAGTATGGCATAAATTGTACACGTTTATTGGTATACATGAAGAATATAAAACGATTTATTATATTACTATTAAATACCATGAATAAATATCTTTATTTAAATAATAAAACAGTAGATTACTATATAATTTCTTACTAGGTGTGCTCGCGGCTCCTCTCGAGTGGAATAATTAATTATTGTTTACGTTTTTTTTCGTTAAACAGTTATAATTACATATTTTGTTTCTTTGATAAATATTAAGTTTTTAATGGGGAAACAACTTCTTGAATTTTACGTATTTATTTATTGAGAAATTAAATGGTAAAAACTATAATTAGTATTTATCTGTTATTGTTCGATATATGCTACCACGGAGTTTTTTTTTAGGTTTTTTTATTATACAAATTTTTTTACAACATGATATTGTTCTATATTTAACGGTTTAGACAGCGTATTGCAAGAGAGTGCGCTGGCGGCAAACTTTTTTCCGACTTGATTCACTATTATCGTCACTGCTTATTCCTTATGTTTCTTTACATAACAAAATATATACTTAAACCTGGCCAGAGAACATGCCTGTAAGTTTGGTACAAATGTAAGAAGATACTGCGAATAGATTTCAATTCACTTGCCATGTGGCAGGCTAGCCTTTTAGGTTTTCTCGGGGTACCGCGCCGGAAAGTGTGGCTCGAGATAAACCTTCTGTGAGAACTGAAAGAACTCAGTTGAGTAAGAAGGTGCTCTGGTTGTCCTCTGATTCTGAACAGTTACTGGGAAGTTGAAGAGGGCAACGCGGCACACTGTCTCCCCGCCTCTGCGTCGGCCGGGTGGATAAACGAACACAGGGTCATTAGTCCACCGGACTAAGTCTGTGCGTGGCCATAATTCCCCTAGCGGGATTCCCTGTGTCGGCCAAGAGGGAGAAAAGGGTTTTCAAGCCGGTCTGAGGCCTATGGCCTCAGGCTGCCCCCTGAGGCTTGACTAGTAGTAAAGGACTTTGGGTCTACTTGTATCCATGCCATGTACATTTAGGGAGGAGTTTTACAGTGTAAGCTCTCCAAGAGACTTGTATTAGTGAAGTGATTTTGTTTGTACTCTATATATAGAGACTGCAAGAGTCGAAGTCCATCGCGTGGTCCCGCAGCCGCGGGAACACGATGTCCGACTCAAGGAGCCCTGGTGGGCCGAAGCGAGGTCTCCTGGAGGTGTTGGGAATCACCACAGTGGAAAAATCGCCTCCCTTGAAGGACCGGAGGAAAAGTTTTACCGGTTTCTTAAAGAGAGAACTAATACCCAGTGAGGTTACTTTATCGGCCATAGAAAAATTAAAGGACTCCGGTTTTAACTGGGACAGGTACCCCCTTTCTACGGGAAAAAGGCGGATATACCGGAAATTATGGAAGAGCACACATGGTGTGAAAGACACTATCGTGGACTCCTGGTTACAGGAAGTCTACGATGGTGAGTTGGCTTCCGAGGAGGGTGGACCTAGTGAGCAAGAGGGTGAAAGATCCGAAGGCACAGAGGAGGGTTCTTCCACCTCTTCCTCCCGACGAATGTGAACCGCGAGATCTGAAGACGGCATCCAGAAAAATCCAGGAGTTCACACTGGTAGGAAGAAAGGGTAAACCCCTTAAATCCTCCAGGTTGGTGTTTCCAAGAGTGATATCGGAGACTGAGGTGGTGCCCACCCCCTCCATGAGACCAGCAAGAGTGGAAACCGAAGTTGTGGCATCTACTTCGGGAACACAGGATTTGAAGGCAAAGAAGAATATTCGGTTTCAAGTAGAAGAGGAGGCTGTCACTGGAAGAGACTCCTTTGAATTGGAAAAAGCAAACATCTTTAAAGCTCACAATGAGACCTGTGAACTCGTTGAGGCTATGCAGAGTTGGATACTCTGTAAGTGTTCGAAGATAAACTCGACTCAGGCCAACTGGCTAATCCCCAAGTTGAGCCAGATTCAGAGCAAAATCGATGGAGTACTGCTGCAAAACAGTCTTTTACTGGGGAAACTGGAAGTCTCAGAAAAGACAAGTTGCAAACAGACCTCCACTGGGCCAGCGAAGCCAGAAGTTCCGGCCATCAGGAGTTACGCCCAGGCAGCAGGAAAGGATCTTGAGCCTAAGCCTCAAGGAAAATTGTACTGGTGTACTCTGAAGGTGACAAGTCCAGTTCCGAAACAAGAGAGATCTTAAAAAAGGGTTCAATCCCAAAGAGGACGGGCTCCAGATACGGAACATTAGGAAAATAAGAGGTGGTGGTGTACTCGTGGAGGCAGGGGATGAAAAGACCCTTCAGAGCATAAATAATGCATCCAAAATCCAGGCTTTGGGTCTGATACTTGAGGCTCCTGTAAGACGAGGACCTAATATCGTGGTATACTGTGTCCCTCGCAATGAGGACAGCGCTAATCTGCCAGAAACTATTTTCCTGCAGAACTATAGAGAAGGCAAGTTTGGTGGCCACAATCTTGAAAGTTTCAAGAGAACAGTGACAATTAGTCACAGAACTGGAAAGATGGAGGCAGACAGGGTCAACGTTGTGCTCCAGTGCGATCCGGCTATCAGGAACGCCCTTATTGAAAAAGACAGGGTATATGTGGGCTACGACAGCTGCCGGGTGCGAGATTATATCTCGCTCTGGCGCTGTTATAAGTGCCAACAATGGGGCCACATAGCAGCCAAATGCAGAGACAAGGAGTTCACCTGCTCAAGGTGCAACAAAACTGGTCATGAATTCGGCAACTGTCCGAACAAGAACAAAGGAGATTTCAAAGACACGTGTGCCAACTGTCTTAGGAAAGGCCAAGCACATGACCATCGCGTGGACTCCAGAGATTGTCCGGCTTATCAGAGGGCCCTGTCTGTCTAACTCTCCAGAATAGACTATGGCGCGTGAGATGTTGCGCTGTGGACAGTTGAATATGCAATGGTCAGCAGCGGTAGCAGCAGAACTTAATGGAATTGTAAATGTGTTGGGACTTGACATTGTTCTCTTCGAAGAACCATATGTCCCGTTTGATAAGGTTGTGGGCCTGCATGGAAGTGTTTATACGTCTGGGGTTAGTCTGCGGGCTGGGGTGCTCGGAGCCAACAAAGATATTGACATAGTCATGATGACTAGTGTATCAAACACGCATCACACTTGTGTCCAAGTGATCAAGGGAGGCATTGAGTGCTGGTTGTTCTCTTCATATTTCCTGTTCGGGGACGAGACCTTGGACCATCTAGATAGATGGGAAATTATCAGTAACACACTCAGAGACAAACCTCTGATAATGTGTGCAGACGTAAACGCAAAATCAGAGCTATGGCACTCCCCTGTCACGGATGAGGCAGGGGAATTGGTGGGAGAATTTATCCTCACCAATGACCTTGATGTTGCCAATAAGGAGGGTGAACTTCCTACATACACATCGCTGGCCCATGAATCTGAATGATTTCTGGACATAACTGTTGTTAACAGAAAGGCCAGTAACTGGGTCAAGAACTGGACAGTGACTGATGACAGCTCCAGTGACCACAGGCTGATCATATTTTAAATTCAGGGTGGTGGCTCCCGTGAACCTGAAATCTTTGAAAAAGAAGTAAGGTGTATTCACAACATGGCAAACTGGCCTGCTTTCGACAGGACCCTGCTGAGTAAGCTGCGATCATACAATGTGATGGGCTCCCTGGATGACCGAGTTGAGCAATTGACAAGGTTTATCCAGGAGACCTGTGAAGAGAATTTGCGCAAAACCACAAGGGGACTCCCGAACCTCTCATGGTGGGACCATGAATTGGAATTGGAATGTAAAGAACTAAGAAGAATGCGAAGACGCCTTCATAAACTTCGTGGAGAGGAAAGGGCGCAATTCTCGACACAGTATAAGGTAAAGAAGCAGTCTTACTTCGGTAGGGTCAAGAAGAAAAAGGCTAAATCCTGGGAGGAATATGTCACCAAAAAGGGTAATGAAGACCCCTTTGGACTGGTATATAAGCTTGCGGCCAACAAGCTCAGGAGAATGGTGCCACCACCTTGTTTGAAAATCGATGGGAACCTAATCTTGGATAAAAAGAGATCAATGGAAGTTCTGCTCCAAACTCTTCTCCCCGATGATTCATTCGAAAAAGAGGGTGAGGGTCACACAGAGAAGAGACAGTCGATGAACATAGTCCCGGAAGAGCAAGATGCCCCCATCTTCGAAATGGAAGAGCTCACCGCGACGGTCTACAAAATGAAAAATGGCAAGGCCCCAGGTATTGACGGGGTTTCCACCGAAATCTTGAAGATATGCTATGACAGAATCAAGGAAATTCTGCTGGACATTGTGAACGACTGTTTCCAAACTGGAGTGTTCCCCTCGCCTTGGAAAATGGGGTGCCTGAGGATCCTGCACAAGGAAAACAAAAAGGATCTGGATGACCCTAAATCCTACAGGCCATTAACATTGCTTCCGGTACTAGGCAAAGACTACGAGAAGCTTGTCAATCAACGTCTAACGATGGCACTGGACGCGGAAGGCACACTCTGCGAAAGTCAGTATGGCTTTAGGAGAGGCATGGGTACTGGCTTCGCCTTGCACGACGTCATGAAAAAGATCAAGGATTCAAAAAGGAAATACGTAATGGCAGTCTTCCTTGACATTTCAGGAGCGTTTGACAATGCCTGGTGGCCGGAAGTGATGGACAGACTTAAGTCCAAGAGATGTCCAGCGAACATCTACAGGGTCATCCTTGATTTCTTTAAGGATCGTTGGAGTATCTACACCAGCGAGAACTCGCAGGTCAAGAAGAAGTTGACGAAGGGGTGTCCCCAGGGGTCGGTCTTAGGACCTATCCTATGGAACATCCTCTTTGATGGATTTCTTGAATTGGAGTTGCCTCCGGAGTGCTCGGTTTTTGGCTATGCGGATGATGGGTTGTTTCTGGTGCCAGGTGATTCCAGAAGAGAACTTGAATCCAAGGCTAACATCTTAATGGAAAAGACGTGGAAATGGGCCAGCGATGTTAAGCTCAGCTTTTCCATCGATAAGACAAAAATAATGCTTGTCAAGGGTAAACTACACAGTTCGCCAACCGTTCGCTTCGGGGGTTGACCGATCAAATATGTGCAGGACCTTAGGTACCTCGGAGTCATTATGGATGACCGAATGAGCTTTCTAAAGCACGTGGAATATGTGTCACGAAGGTCGGTAGTGGTGTTCCAAAAATTGAGGAGAATAGGCAACACCAGTTGGGGCCTGAATTTTAAGAGACTGCTAACAATATACAAAGCCGTCTTTGAGGCCATTGTCTCATACGGTGCAGTCATGTGGCATCACCGCGCCGAACTTTCGTGGCATAAAAGAAAGCTCATCGGTGCACAGAGAGCAGCTCTGCTGACCGTGACATGTGCATATAAAATTGTTCCGAATGAGTCTCTTCCGGTGGTGGCCGGTGTGTTGCCAGTTGACCTGTTGGTCAGATACAGGGGTCTATTGGCGTAGGCATCGCGGGTTGGCAGGCTGAGGAAAGAAGGAAGAGAAGCCATCTTGGAAGGTATATTAGACAAATGGCAAGAGAGATGGTCTAACTCTGGAAAAGGTAGGCAAACCTTCGAATTGTTGCCAGATATAAGATCGAGACTCAGCTGTAAGTGTTTACGTGTGAACCACTACAGTATGCAGCTCCTAACTGGCCATGGGAACTTCAAGGCAAAACTACACAGCCTGCGGCTCGTGGTGTCCCCGCTCTGCGAGGTCTGTGGAACTGACGACACAGTGCAACACGTCCTGTCAGTCTGCCTGAAGNGTCTGAACACCTGAGAGAGCAGTTCAGAGTGCAGACAGAAGAACTGGGCATTCACTTGGAAGTCAAGACAGTCATGGAAAACAAACTACAAGACAGTCATGGAAAACAAACTACTCCATAGAATGTGGAATGAATTCGCAACCAAAATCGGTAGAAGGTTAGAGGATTTTGATAAATGGAACAGGCGAATTTCTGATGACCCATGATAGGGTACTCAGGTAAAGGCTTACAGTGCAAAAGTCGGAGTATCTTAGATTGGCGAGGAGGACAGGTTTTAAACGAGAAAACCAGTAGAATACTGTGTTAACGGCAAGAAAGAAAAGTGAACGGCCCGAAGAGACCAAGAGGAAAGTGCCGTGCATTGTCTTACCCACCAGGGTACAGATGCAGTGCGGGAGGATGGAGGGTGTGTTGGCCTTCGGGCCCTAAAACCTGTACCAAACTTTTGTAAAGCCACCCCATGTATGACGTGTTTGTTTGTTCTATTAATATTGCATAAAAATTATAGCATCTTATTGTTGGTTAAATTTAAATATTAGTTATATATCATTCATAAATTTTTATATTTATACATAATTTATATGAATCTCAACACAGAGAAAACAGATTGGTTTGTGATTTCTAGTAATAAATAGCTCTCATGCAAAATATTACTGAACTGAGTGCACACGAAGGTGGTGGGTCGTCATGTTTGATGTAATTTCTACACCTAGTTAATCGTTGTTTTCATGAGAGGGTAAACTATCTTGAAAGTAGAACTTTATCAGGGTTTCAGGAAAACTGGGAGTAGACACGAATAGAGACCTGGAAAATTTGCGAGTTCAACGTCCTCCAGGCTACACACCACGGTCGTATGTTCAATCGTGCAGATATAGATTCTCCATTGGTTACTTACTGCCACTGTAGAGAGCGACGACTGGGCGTGCATTTCGCGGTCTGTCTCTCATTGCCCCCAGGGTCCTCCAGGCGGTGTTAAAAAACGCGCGGACCAATGGAAAAAAGTGATACAAATGTAAGAGTTTTCCAATTCTAGCTTGTTGCCTAAATTAATCCACGAATTTTTCAGGTCTGTGGACATGAATGTATATACCAGTGTTGTACCTGAGATGAGAAGTGACGTAATTTTGCTGACTTGTGCGGCTGTGCAGCTTGTGCGGCCGTTAAAAAAGGTTGTTCCACTTCTGTAAACTTATCTGTTCTGTGTCAGCGGCAAGGTAACGCGTAACCACGTGCCTATTATAACGCCGTCCCCGACACCTCTTCTTTCACCAGGCCGATGTCACAAATTTAGTATCTTCTTTTAAGCGCGTAAGGGTGCGTATTGCCATATAAGCGAGGCATTTATGTTCCTAATATTTTGAGAGTTCCACTTGGTCGATGCGTGAATGTAGTGAAATCCCCGCGGAAATGTCAATTTTACATATTATAGAGAGAAGTTATAAGACAGGCAGAGAAACTGATCCTAAACAGAGCTTTAAAAGTACTTAATAAATTGTTAACAGCCAACACTGGAGGTTCAGCAAAAAAAAAAAAATGGGCTGTTATAGATCCATTGGCTTTTTTGCATGAGGTCAGAAGATTCCAGGGTAACCGAGGTTTAAAGCATACAAACTATTATCTTAATCCGTTCGATCGCCATATCTACGACAGTGGTCACGTTGCAGATGAGTGCAAGTGAAGTGAAGAGATTTGGGTGGCTCTTAACGTCGAGGTGAGTACGGTGCAACGTCGGAATGCAAGTGCGGGAGAAACGGGAGAACCCCGAGAAAAACCCGCTGACCTGTGAAAGTGATGACCGGCACTATACAAAGCAAGATTGGAACTCTGAGAGTCTAAAGTGTGGCTGATCTGATTTGTGGAATTATCTGCGCCTTTTTCGACACGAATGGTTATTGCCAATAACATCGAGCGCGTAGCAGGTTGCACATTCGCTGAAAGACAAATGCTGTGTACAAGTAAAGTGCGTAACATAAAATAACGTGGTTGCAAAACTTCAACCCGGAAATGAATGAGTAACCGAACGATATAAAGGATTTGAAATTTACACTAGACGTGTAAGTTTATTTGGTGGAGTACATTTCTTTGAAAATGTTTTTCGTCAGCTTATGAGAAGAGCAGAAATTATTTTTTACATATTTCGAGCTAACACTGATTCATCAAGAATGAATTTTTTGTATAGGAACACATTATTTAGCAATCTCAGATTCTACGAAGAACTTAACTGTCAAAGTTCCCTGGGTGTAATATTTTCAGCACGATTTGGTACCGTCATGAAAAGCCTAACTTGCGAAGAAATCACATATTGTATTAACACAATGAAACAAGCGAAAACTGTATTATTCGTGTTAAAAAATTTTTGGTGTCAAAGGAAGGTTTAGAGAGGGGGTCTCTGTTTTGGACCCCCTCTCCCCCCGAGATTAAGACAATACTGCGCCCCTCACTTCTACAAACGAAATATATGAATCCACAATTTCAAATTAAAAACATTTATGATTATTCAATAACTTTCGACATATTAAAACAAGTTAGCGTAAATTAAATTTTAAAGTAACTATATAAAAATAAAAAATTATATTACTTACTATGTGAAGCCGTTTAATACAAGTGATATATATTTGTTATATAATAACCAGGTAGATGTTTAACTCACAACAGTAAATATATATGGGCTCGTTAATAATACTAATAAGTTTTAACTAGTCGGGTGCGATATTAAAAAAGCATGGTGGCTCACAATCAGAGCAAGGGTAGTTTGAATGTGGATGAGAAAACAGTATTTCTTCCAACTGTGGCAGGGGAAATGTGTTCTTTCTCAGCGGCCTTATCCAGGACTCGAACACAACACCGTTTGATTTGTAAGCCAACGCAAGAACAACTACCCATCTCAGCTGAGCTTAAATTTCGAACTACCTTTATGGTTTGCCCTAGCGCTTTCTGCATTCTCTATTCGAATGTCGTTTATTTCTACTACTGGTCTTGAAGTCTCTTTTTGATACAGTGAGCACTTTTGAAATCAACCTTAGGAACATGTTGCTGCCCCTGCCTGCGTGTATTTTAACACTTCGAGTGCTATACAGATAAGATACACTAGAAGTGTGTCAACTATATGCACGGCGACATGTCCGTCAGTTTTATTGGTCTCCTCGTTCCCATTTGCAGCCGTCCTATTGGTCCAAACAACGCCGGACTCACGTACTACATTGCATGTCGTTCATTACTGGCCGGCTCTCGACCAGTATAACGTCGATGTGAAAGTGTCCCAATTAAATGTTATTTCCTACGAATAATAATGTACAATCCATCTTGTTTTTTTAAGTAATTTACGCGTTGAGAGTTGCTGACTTAATAGTACGTCTTAGAGAACCTTAGGAACATTTCTGGAGAAGTGATATTTAATCGCCAGTGTCTTTCAAACAATGCAGATCGTAGTGTTACAGTGAACTCCATACAAAACAGTAAAATTAAGGTTACGTGCCTGGAATCTAAATCAGTATGCCTTGCGACTTTACGCCACAGTATATGCATAGGCTTATAAACATAAAAATTTATTTAATTGAAAGGTGACCGAAAAGATAGACTAATTTTTTACTTATTGTGAAAAATTTAAACTGTTATATTAAAATATTGGGCAAATTCAACTCTTTTTGACACAGTGTCTGTTTCGAATACATATCCATGCTCTTGTTTATTGACCATTCCTTCTGTTCTTTTTAATCTCTAAAGTGAATTTTGTAATGTAAATACAGCAAAGATGGGTCAACATTTTGTACATTGAAAGAAACTGATTAACGTCATTCATACAACAAACATTTTTTACTTACGAATATATTTTACATGAAACACTTCTTACATGGTAACTTAGGGGATTTATATAACCACAGATTCTACCGGGACGTATCTAGTTAACTCTTCTCAAGTAGTTTGCGGAATGAGAACGTTAATAGCTCTAAGTCTAGCGTCTCGTAAAAAGATTTCGCGAAATTGTCCCATCTTTACATATATATATATATATTTAAATTATATTATGGAAACTTAAAAATATGGTGTAACACTCACCCATACAATAATTCCTACAACAATTCTATGATAAAGTAAACCACCAACCTTAAATGCAACTATTTATATTATATTTAAGTAGCAAAATAGTTTCAATTATCAAAATAAGAAGCTATTTTTACAGGAAGCATTAGCTTTTTATTGTGGAGCACTAATATCCCTCTGACTTTAACTTGATACATGATACACACACTTCGTACTGATTAAATAATTTTTCCCGTTGTACCATGCCAATTTTATACCGCCGCCATGTTATGAGTGATGATTCCACAAATATTAGTGTTATGGTAGTTGCCGAGTAAGTTGTGTGCATGTGTGCTCCGAGTTTCGGGCTAGAATAATTGGTTACACCACGCATGAGAAACTTATCTCTTGCATGCGAAGTCGGCACTGCTGAAACGCTCGCAAGCATCGTGCAACGATTGTTTGTGACCAATATGTTCTGTAGGTCGTTTTCTTTGTTAACGTTACTCTGTTTCAAAACCTTTCGATCAAGTCACGCTTCCCAAACGAGGCACGAACAGTCGCCTTGACGAAAATTAGAAGCAGGTGTGCCAACAATAAAAATACATCACGACCTTATTGGACGCTATTGCTAAAGAGCAACTTCCGAAAACTCATATTCGTGCCAAGGACACTCGAAACTAACGGCAGTTCTCAGAAGCCTACCAAATACAAACTAACACTACACGATGAAAATGAAACATCTATACGGAAAAATAAATCATCAGGCAAGATGAGAAGCTGGGTTAGCTGGACCAGTAAAACCGTAGGAACTGTCTGGTGCGGCTGAAAAATCTCAATTAAATACCGTTGACATCACATTGATGATCATAAGAAACTAAACTTAAAACGAACATTGATCATTATTATCAGGAATGCTCTACTGCTTTACATGCGAAGAAATTATTTGTAAACTCTTCTTTGTTAATCACAGTAACAGTATGTACTATTTGCTAAAAAAGAGTTTTGTCCTCGGAATCGTCGGGCAATTACTGCCGATATTGTGGGGAGACATACCGGTATGACGTTTGACATTATGAACTGGGTAACCATATGGCATGACTTCAGGTAATTTGGAAGTGATTCGAGGTACTCGGGCGGTACATGATGACACATCACTGACATCCTGTATAGTCATGTGTTGACCCCAATGAGAAAGTACCTTGGTAAAGTCAAACCAACAAGATAACGCTCGTTCACAAATGTTACAAGTGCCTGAGGTATGACTGTCTCGTGTTGAGCTCGCCTCGTCGTCAGCTAGGTCCCCGACGTGTCCTCGACTGAACATGTGTTGGGATCGACTAGGACGTCGATCACGACGCAGTGTAGATCTGCAGGATATCGAGAGCCAGTTACAACAGTGAGCCAGATAGCCACAGGAGAGGACACAAGAGCTATGCGACTCTATTTCTAACCATATCGGTGAGTGTATCCAGTCTTCAGGGGCGCTACATCCTTCTGATGTAGGACCAAAATTGTGTCCAAACTGCCAACTCGTTTATCCATGTGATCGTTACTCTATTCATTATCATACATTCAACTGAATTTCGACACGCGTAGTTTTATTTAAATTCCACCTTCCATTTAGCTACTTAAATATTTTGGTCCGTGAATGTATTTCAGCTTTCAACCACTTGAAATTTGTTCGCAAGTTTTATTTCCTTAATTTGTTTTCATTGAAAAAGGTTCATTATGATTCCATTATTTTGGGTATTTATATTGCGTAGATTTATGTAAAATAATTTAATTTATCTTGCTAAAAAGATATTATTTCAATCTACTGTGTTGAATTTTTGTTAACTGTTGTCTGATTTTTTTCCCTTTTGCAATTGCCAATTGAACATAAGTTTCTTTTTATAACATAGATAGCTGAGATGCATAGGGTACCATTCTTCCAATGCCTTGTAATTACCGACACGTGTACCAACTAAAGCCGAGGGAGATAATGTGTGCGCGCGCATGCGCGAAGTACGTGGGGCGAGTCTTCGTAGATTGCACCACCTTGCACGTGCCAGTTCGCTTCACTTGCTGCACTTGAACATTTCGCGCTTCTCTTAACAGCAGCGGTCCCTTTGAAGCTTGCAGGTCGGCACGGTTCAATGTGAGAAGGAGCGAAGCGGGTGGTTTATAAGGCCCCACGACCGTTTACGTCGGTTCACGGTATTGGGCTTTTGAAAGGGTGCCGCCTAGTTAGGGGTGTATTCCTGTGTGCGAGGCAAAAATCGATGAAGCGCCTACGACCGACGCCGGTCGACGCTTGTAAAGGAATATCGCCTCTACGTGCAAAGATGTGAACCGGCGTTCAGTGTTCCCGTCGTACCACTGGAATTATGGGACACGAGGCAGTGACACTTTTATTCTATTGGACGCGACACTGTAGCAAAGTACAATAATGTTTCAAATTTGCGTAATGTCTTGAAAGTGCCATACACGATATTGTCTGAATTGGGTTTTCTTTTCGTTTATAAGCATTTTGAGCGAAAGATTTCTGATTTCATAGGAGAAACGGGATTCTAAACATACTGTTGCGCTAGTTCAAGTGCCAGGCGAGCTGTCGCCTTAAAATCCCTGCTTTCTGCACACTGTGTATCGTTCCGCATGATGTAAAATATTATAATTGCCACGTGCTGGTGACCAGTATCCATGCCTTTATCATGTAACTCTAATATAATTTTCGAAATATTGATATGATGTCGTTACTACAAAACTTTCTCCAGTGTACGCAGAAGAAAAAGTAAGCCGATTTTAGTTGCCACAAATTGAAAAATTATACTTTCAAAAGGATATAATGACATGGAAATATTCTTCATAATTCACTTTAGAGCCTTTTCCAAAGCTAAGCTTCAGATATACACTCGACCAATTTTATAGTGGCAGAAGCATATATGAAATTGGCAGAATGAAGATCAGGAGCTTTATTTCGGAAATGTATATATATATATATATATATATATATAACTATTAGGTCAATTCATACAAACGCATGCAGAAAAATAAAAAGTAAATTAAATTATTGTGTTTTCGTTATCTTAATAATTATATATAAAATAAAACGTTTTAGCACACGGAATGGGTTTGCCTATATTGATTCTGAAATTACCAGGTGCATGTAAGTAAGTGTGGCCATTAAAATATATGGACATTTTACAAAATTTGATTTAAAAATGCTTAGTTTACCACACTTGAGCTCCATCAACATTAGTCCACATACGCCAGGAAAGTTATGTGCAGTAATAGGTAGCAATTTTCTAAAACGTTTATATGAATAAAACATGAACCGGCAAAGAGGCTGCATGTGGTGCTGAAGTGGATGTCTAACGAGCGAGCAATTGAATGCCACACGTTCAAGGCGAATGCAGCCCGTTGACGGTAACTAAGCAGTTAGCAATTACTCTTAATACTGCTTTGCGAAGAAGCAGAACCTGAAATGCAAAGGAGCAAGGACTATGCCTGCGTGCATCTATATGTATCCCACATAATTTACGTTCAGGTGACAAATTGTGTACCTGCAGTCATGTGGTTTTCTGCAGGAAAATGTCGTGGCTACAGAAATTAAAAACTATATCAATTAGAAAATTTAGTAAAAGTATTGTTTTTTATTATTTTACAGACAAGTTATTTCTATATATAAAAATCTGATTATTTTTATCTCGGTACCGCGCATAAAGGATATGATTTATACGATTCTCTGTTCCAATTGGCTCTATTTTTGTTTTTAAACACTGATGACATCGAACATTCTTGCGTTTTTTATTCCCTATTGCTAGGGCCAGTGACTTTATGCGTAAAAATCGGAGCACACAGTAGACTTCAATAATATATGCACACCCCAGATGTTGTTATACCTCCATTGGCTGCTGGTGCTGTGTCCGTCTTTGACCAAGCCACTCAGAACTAAGTAACTCCGACACTGAACCGTCGTGATGCGTGCGCGAACGGTTAACACGGGTCAGAACATTTTTTAGCCAATCAAAGAAGCTGGAAGACCCTACAGTGCTTTGGAATGTATCTTGTCTCGAAATATTTTCGCGAAATATCACTGCCCCTACCTATTGCTGAAACTGAAAGTGTTATCATGAATGCGTTCCACACATAACTGAGTATGGGACTGGTTTCCGAACTAGATAAACATACGCAAAAAAGGGAAGATGGAAGAGAGAGACAGACAGACGGCAATTGTTCTGCTGGTGATCTTTAATGTGATATCTACTGAGGGGGAGCTGATATTTCGCTGTCCACGACCGAGCCCAAGTACACTACTTGTGCTCATGACAAACGCTCTTGAAGATATTGTAATCACCCATCATGATTTTACAGGTATTCCATCATGGTGTTACGAACCAGCTTTTAAGCCATTCGTAAGTGAAAGTTGCTGTGGCGTAGCTCAGTATAGAATCATGGTTCGGTAGAGCACAACAGTATAAGATGAGGTTTATTAACATTAGGATTATACAATTAGTATTTATGTTACTATTGATCGGGGGAGCTTTCAATTGAATACCAAGATGATTATTCATTATATTTACCTCACGCCATTTTATTATAATCTAACTGGAAAGTCATCACCTTGTTAATGTTGCCGGAGGCTGATTCTAAGAGATGGTTAACGACGGCCGGACACACCCATCTTTCGTGGTCATCTCTCTGCTCGGGTCAACGACCAAAAGACGCTGTTCCGGGTGTTACGCCGGCCTATATCGGGCGCGTTGTTTTTGCGGCCCAGTTTACTGGCCAGTGGAGGGGATTTCTGCAACTGTCTTCTTTATGTTCGGTGGTGTTGCAATCACGCTCGTTTCCTGGTTTAATGTTTGAAGGTGTGATCAGGCAGGCCGTTCAGCTAAGGTCTGATCACACCATAACATCGGGTATATCTAGAGTGGATTTAATTAGACTAGAGAAAAAATAATTTTTCCAGGAAACTTTACTAATTAGAAAGTTAATATATTTATTTGATACATTTTCGCACAAGAAAAACTTATTCGGCATAATGTGTGCAGAGCACAGTAAAAAATACCTGGTACTTTTTACTTTGCGTTTCCCGTAATGTTATCATCTGTTTTGTTTGACAGGAGTGGTTAAATGTATCCCATCCCCTTCAACGACAGTTAAACCTAGGCTTTTCTCGTGTATCTGGTAAGTTTGTCTTTAGTTTTACCAGTATGAGGAAGCATTATTTGTCTTTTTAAAACCGAGGATGCCTCATGAGTGTAATCACAACTTCGAGTAATTTCTAATACCCCTTAGAAATAGATTTCACATTGGCCAGCGTATAAAGTGATTGGTGCAGGAGTGAACTATTTCTTTATTACTATTCGCTCATCGACACACAGCAATCATTTATCTGAGCCTCGACTTGTTACTTGAGGAAACGTTGATATATGTGATTTTGGTTTAGTTTCCCCTTTTTTTGTCAGCTGTAAATAATATGTATCAAGATAAACCGACCAACAAACATTTTATTTTAATTTCGTGACAACTTTTCCAGTTTACAGCACGTACAGAAGAAAACAATAAATATACGCATGTTTATCTAAGTCAAGGTAAATAAGGAAGTAATAACTTTGCCATGGTCCATCAAGATTATAGGTTGTTTGGTTTTGATATTACAGACTTTCAAAGTTCAGGTATTTTTTTATACTTATGCAGTATAGTTTATGAAAAATTAATTTTTAATATTCTGGAGTGGAAGACATAAACTCAAAGTGTCATGGCGCCCGCCGGGATGGCCCACTTATATGCAAAGGCGGCCGTATCTATATAGATCCATTTTTAGAACTCTCCAACAGGATGTTAGATTTTTTCAGTTATGGACTCAGAAATATTTCAAAGTTGATTTGACCATATATTTTTGCTATATAGTATGTATGTATTAATCTATGGAATCGTGATTTTAGTGTAAGAGTGGTCTAAGTCTGATTATTTATATTAATTTCAATTAATGCATATTTATTTTGTATTTATAACTTTAATTATGTTTTTCTATTATAAACTCTTTATAATTATTATAAAATGTATTTATATAAATTTTATTCGTTGTTATTAGTAATTTAATTAATATGTGTTACATACATACAATCCGATAACATACATTATTATATCATGTAAAATTCCTTAGGAGATATTTACCGATTACGAGTGAGCTTCCTTAGGGAAACATCGAACATGCCGCGAAGACACTACAGAAGGAGATATTGGCCGAAGAAGAAATTTAGGAATATGTAAGTATTTAGTGCTGATGTTGCTAAAGGGGACGATGTGTTTGTTAAGCAAATTACTCAGTGTCAAGAAAATTATGTTTTGAGTTCTCTTTTGAATAGATTTGCTTTGCATAGTGAAATTCTCACTGATTGAAATTTAAAGTGCAAATAGTAAATTTTTGCAATTAAATGCCCTTATCAAGCAATAATACCATCATAAATTTTATGTTTGCTTAAAAATAAGTTATAAATAATGTCTCAAATATGTGTAATAATTAATTTTTACACAAAAATTTCAGCTGTAAAAATAAAATATTATTTGGTTGAAATTCATTAATTATTGCAAAAATTTGGAAACATTATTACCAATTTTATTAAATACAAATATTTAATGCTTATGTAGATTTTGTTTGCTGGAGGAAACAGGAGGCTGCAGAGAGGGGTTTATAAAGAATCCTGAGTCTGGATACACATAGATTTTTAATATATTTATACACTTTTTATTACATTTTTAAATCTTTTAAATAAGTAAATTATAGCAAAAAAAATTGTGTCACATTAAGTATACGTTTATTCTTACTTATGTAACTTAAATCATAATTTTATAATTTTCTGAACTGTCTGTACAACTAATCATTGAGCTCTGCATGTTGTATAGTCATGTTTAGTGCTCCTTCTGAAGCCACCCTTCTTCTTCCTTAAAGAGCTAGTTTACTTATTTGAATGTTGTGTAATTTTATACAATGTGATAAAAGCATATAATTAGCAACATTTTAAAAAGATTTCAGTTAAATATTAACTGTATGTAAAAAAAAAGTTATCTTTACCTCTCGTATACTCTTTGAAATTTCGACACTACCCAAAATATAATTAAAAAAAATGAAAACTTTCTGTTTCACTGCTTTTGCATGATTACATGTCGAATCGTGATTTTGCTGTTTACGAGTTGCATAATACAAAAACACGCAGTTAGGATGTTTTTTGCGCATGTTCACAGAAATTGCACTAAACAAATTTTCAATTACTATTCACTACTATGGAGAAATGTTAAACGACCGTGGATAATATGGAAAAAACGCAATATCATTTAAAGACTCAGCCTGGAAAGCCAAATAATAGGGACAATTTATTTTCATCTTTGAGGGCAGTCCGCAGGTCATCGCTACACTGTTAGAAAAAATTGTCCGTAAAAATACGGAAAATAAAGGTGAAAAATTAGACAGATATCTGCGTTAAATTGCGGTCTCTTAGTTTTTTTTTTTCAATAACTTCGTCTCCATAAATTTCACCTAAATTTCCAATGAATTCACGGAATGTGTTCACAAACTTGCCAGTTTGTTTTGTTTTTAAATCTGTTCTTTATAAAAAGGGGTAACCAAAAAAAGTTTTACTGTCGTTATGAGGGCGATTCACTGCGTATACAGAAGGTTTTGTCCTGTAGCGGAATTTGAACAAGAATCAAAGAATTGGCACTCCATGAATGGTTCGCCGCTCCCCTACTACTATTTTAAACGAAATAATATTGTGAAGACGGGATTTCATACGCATCAGTTATCATCTGCATTGTTCATGACTCAAAATCGGAGCTATAAGAATACGAAGTGCTTCCGTATTTTATATTTACGGTGATCATTTCCATTATTCTCCATTGCGAAGTTCATTTCCGTAAATTAAATCTACATCTCCTTAAATGTTTCTGTAAACCTATAGAAATTTCTAACAGTGTAGGTGAGAAATACTTTTGCGGATTCAATTGCTTACTCTAAAAAATTTTTTTATAAAGTTTCTATCTGGCAAAGAAAATCATTTCTTTAATGCTGTTTTATTTACAGTCACCCAATGTTGATTTAATTCAAATACAAGGTTACAAAAACTTTGGTTTGATATCAATAAATTTTTCTTTATATTTCTTTGTTTTATGAGAATACTAGCGAACCGGCCCGGCTTCGCCTGGGTACAATTGAGTTTTACAGTTATGCACTAATAAATGAATTGGGAAACGACAATTGATTTACGTGAAAACAGAACTATAAAATAATACTATGTTGGCCTAGGTTTTTAACTGATTACGGCAACCCAAAAGGAAGAAAATATTTTTTACCCGATAGTCAAGAAGAAGGGTAATGTTTTTGGAGTGTATCTATGCAACTATCACGTAGTTACCACATTTTCGCTTTCCAGCGTTGATGTATGAAAATAAAAACGAGAGTTTCATCATGTTGTGGCTTTAGAAAAAAGTGTACCTAGGTACTACGTTTTGCGCTTGGCTGAGGGTTCTTAATCGACAACCTAAGTTAAGCAACGTTTCCAGCGGCACACATTTGGATGTGTGACCGTTTAGTGACATAACATCTGAGCTCTTCCGGGCTTCGTAGAGCACGTAAAATATTAGGTCCCAGTTATTATCGATTGATAGCAGTCGTTAAGCCATTTCAGAGGTCCTTCCTTGGATTGCCTGATAAACTCTGACACCAGAGGAAAAAAATATTTCGATCACGTACCCAGCCGTTGCAGAATTAGGTTTTTTTGTTATTCCGCAGGAACCGTACAATGTTCCGGGACAAAAAGTATACTATGTCCTATTTCAGGACCTAAAGTACCTACATACAAAATTTCATCAAAATCCGTTTATCCGTTATAGAGCTGAGTGGTAACAAACATACAGACACACACAGACTTATGCATTTATAATATTTGTAGGATTACTTTCCTTTAAATGAAAGAAATAAATATTTTTTGAGGTTTCTTTGTTTATAGTAATATGATATTACATTGTAGCAAAGGTAACGGTTTAGCGATATTAAACGTTTCCTCTTGTACATTGTAGTTTTCAGTGCGTAGCTCTTTTCCCGACGCAAATATTCATAAACCAATATATTCTACATTTACGAAAAAACCAATAAGCAAATGTGCAGTGATTTTTCAAATCACTAGCCTTAGATATTCTTCCCAAAAGGTGACATTATTATTCTGTGGCGTATGTTAATACCGGAATTAACCCACCTTCCAAAGTTAATCTGAACCCACTAAGACAATGTAGTCGTACGTCGTTAGGCTAATTAAAACGTGTGACCCCTGGTTTTCATTGAATAAAACTTTGAAAACTTTGTTAGTCATATCTTATTTTTTAATCACGTTTGTTTTTTCAGAGAACAAATTCACTTTTACAGCGAAGCAAGCGTTTCCACAAAGACTTCTGCTGAACTATTGTAACGACAACACAAGGTTGCAATGGTTCACCTTTAAACCACTCTATTTTGCTGCAAGAGAAGTGTTTATATAGAGACCCCATGATAGTCCTCTGCAACGATAGCTTTAGGCTGTTTGTTAATATGGTGCTGTCCGAGTAGATAACCAGTTTCCATTATTTCGGTATTGCGTTTTTTTTTTTTTTCAAAAGAAAGAAAATTCAGCGTTTTAAAAATTTCAAAAGGCTGTTGGTGGTTGAGAATTTCGAAATACCATCCGCAGGATGTATTATTGTGTCAGTTTTGTACCCTTTCGCCTCATGAGAAATTAACGTTTTCATGGACAGTCACCTTAATTATGTATTTATATATGTAACATTTTGTAATTCTTGTAAATGTAAATATATTGATATTATTGTAATTTTCAAATGTGCGTAAAACCATTAGAATACAAAATATACTATTTCTTTGTCTGCAAATTAAGTGACTCTTAATACACGACTTTAAGAAATTGAGTTTACCTTTACTTCGCTGCATGTTTTATTGAGGGAACAGATTATTTTTCAAAGATTGATTTCAGAAATGTTCATGAATATGACCACGGACTAGCTATAAAATATAATTTTTTTGTACGCCACAAATATATGTGAATGTGACCTTGAGAAATATTGGAAGACTAATTCTCGGCACAGACACACAAAAAAAATTATACATAATTATTTCATTGATACGAAAAATTTTGCAGCTGGAATGGATTATCCAAGCACGAGAAGCTGGAAGTAGGAGACTTTCTTCGAAATTACCTTAATTTTCGTCGCAACTTTGGGTCCCGCTGAACAGAGTCAGGACTGGTCATGGACCAGCTAACGTCTTGCCGCATAAATTGTGCCTGTAGAAGTCACCACTTTGTGTGATTGGGGAACAGAAAACACGACTTGGGCGTCACATCGTGAGTGAATGTTCTGTCATTGTATATTAACGTCCCTGAGACTCTTTTCTTGCACAGTCACGAGAAATGACATCCAATGTTTACGATGTCGCTAAAAAAAATTTAACTTTTACGATTTTCCCTCGTATTTGTATCTAAATAAATCTTAACGATTTTTCAATTTTACCGCTATATATATATATATGATATTATTTATCGTATTAAGAAGGAAAATAATTAAATCATATTTTTTTCGTCATTTTATTATTTAAGATAATATAATAAATTTAATTTATATTTTTATAGCATGGCATTAAGAGCAAATTTTTTTTATTGTTTTTTAGTAATAGAAAAAATTCTTGCCACATTTTTTAAAAGTAATCCTAATAATTTTCACATTTAAAGTTGTGCAAATGTGGTTACGAAAATTTATTTCAATCCAAATGTTCGATTTAAATGAAAATATTTCTTGACATTTTGAGAATAACACGAAGCCATTTATGTGAAATGAGACATTTCTTAGTCTTCGATTATTGTTTAAATAATAGTTATTTAAATTTAACATTAATGTAAATATCTAAATAAAACGTTAGGTGATTCAAGTTATAAATTTAAAAAAATAAATATTTTAAATTAACGTTTTACAGAAGATAAAATTTAAATCCTCATAACTAGGCTTTTTTTGTTTTGAAAATTTATCTGTCTTGTATGTCGTTAAATACCAAAATGTTAGGGTATTTCATAAAATTAAAAAATTAAAACATATGTTTTAATGTAG
Organism: Clitarchus hookeri; assembly: GCA_002778355.1. NCBI lineage: Eukaryota > Metazoa > Arthropoda > Insecta > Phasmatodea > Phasmatidae > Clitarchus > Clitarchus hookeri. The sequence continues at coordinate 132,886 of NQII01001982.1, read as the reverse complement.
GGCACTATATTGAGTTGACCAGATTTAATAATAAACATGAAATAGGGAAACATTTATATGTAAAAATTTGCATTACAAGAAAATAATATCAATATCGCAAACGTGAGGCGTTGGGGTTCTGCAACGCGTGACCTGGGTAGGCTGCCGAAAGGTGTTCAGAGCTCCAGTAAAAAAGGGGTTTATTAAAACACCGTCCAACGTGTCTGAGTGAGGTCTGCTTACGAAAAGCATTTGAGAAATGTTACGCGTCTGTATACGTTTTCCAGTTCCTCCATTTCTCACTAAAGCATGTTTTCGTGATAGTGAAAATAAACCAAGCGGGTGTTTTCAAGGTCACTTTTAGGTATAAGCATTCGGGTACAAAATATAAAAAAAGGCATAGGGACATACGTTGAACCTTTATTTTTATTACTACGTCATAAAACGGTAGAGTATCGGCTGAAAGTGCCATAGAGGCGCGTTATCGACGGCAAGACTGCAAGCCAGTTCAGTGCTTTGCGAGTAGGAGAAATAAGAGAGTTGATGCGCATTTCTCGGTCGCCTTTAGCGCTTCCAAGTTTTTAGGCCTCAGACATGCAAAGTTCCTTCAACCAGGCGGGCACCTTAACGCCCTTTTCTACCAAGCCGGCTGCCGCGAACTTCAAATGGGGAATCAATTGTTAAACAAAATTCCTTCTTATCTATAAATTTTAAAGACAACTATTTCCAATAAAAGTATGCTGACGCTAATTTCTCAGAGAATAATGCTATGTTTAGACATCTTGCCAATTTTTTTGTTTAATATTTTTTTTTTTATAAAACCTAATAATGAAATTTGCCTTTAACACAAACCACGTGAATGAATAATTTTATTTTTCAAAAATAATTCTATATAGAATATTCTCTGAGAAAGTTGCGTCAAAATGTTTTAGTATGGAACAGTTATCTTTAAAATCAACGCAATGAGAAGAGTTTTCGTTTAACATTGATTTCCCATTTGAAGTTCGCGGTTGCCAACTTGGTAGGAAGGAAGGAGTAACCGCGAAAAGGAAGTGAAGAAATTTCGGGCGAGTGGCAAGAGGCGGAGATAGTGACGTCACGTTGCACGCCTTCTCGTAGCGTGACTGAGGAACGTGAGAAAGAACCAGAGGGGCAGTGAGAGGACTGCAGGTAGCTGCGACTGTCAACTGCATTCACACACACACACACACACACACACACACACACAGGTTCCCGTCCTACTTACGTCACCTTCGCACAAGAGCCAGCTTGCGCGAGTGAATTCACGAGACTATTCAGGCTTAGAATCAGCTTTCAAAAATTAAAAGATTGGCCGGGGTTTTTTTTACTGTATTCCCGTCCGGTCTACAACTAAACCTGCCTGTTCAAAATGCCGAAAGGGACAATACTAGGTTGCAGCATCACTGCTACCTCCTCCCACGATCTAAGTGCCGGCAGAGTCAGAGAAGGGGGGGGNTAAATGTCAATGGGAACCATGACTTGTTGGGGGAACCCAGCTTGCCCTAGCATCAAAGCGAGCTAGGCTCATGAATAATATTTTATGGTTGAGGCTTGGAGAGGAGGTTAGCTTCTCCTCACCGCCTCTTTTCAAATGAAAGACAACTGGGTGGACAAGGACCCCTCACGGGGCTTGTACAACCCCCGCGCTGAGGAGCTTGCTCCGGTGATGCAAAGCAGCGGCCAGCTAGTGTCGTATTGTTATACAGCTCATAGACTCAAGATTAGGCATACCGATCTCGCTGGCTGAGCACAACCAGTCTCCGTGTCCCAGCATCGAACTGCTTTTCTGTCAACACGTCCAGCGAAAACGGCATGGTTTCTATTTTAGGTTAGAAAACTGATTTATAAACAAGCGCTTAGAAATGTTTTTTTATAATTTCTTTAACCAATTTATAATGAAGTTTGACTAAATTGATAACGGTAAAAGTATTTTATTAATATAGGCCCTAATAGTGTTTGTCTTTTAAAATCTAAGATGTAACCAAACACTTTGACAGTTGTGTACGATTGGGGTAGGTCAATGTTGGGCACATGCGCAGAAGGCGAATAAGCGGTCTACCTCATCTTTAAACTATGGTTCTACTGACACCCACACGCATAAGCAATACGCCGGACAGCAGCTAATGACCTAAAGCCTGCTGTCCGGCGTCACACCGTCTGCCGTTACTGTTCCTCAACAGTCATCTCACCTATCCGTCCATAGACGGGGAATGAAGTAGACTTATTACTCGTCTTCTGTGCATGTGCCCAACATTGACCTCACCTCAAACAAACACAACCGTCAAAGTCACATGGTCAACACTGACGGATGTGTTAAAAATACTTTGACGAATTTTTATTTAATTTGCTAGCATTCGAAATTGGTTAGAAATAAAGTCGAGAAACAAATTAAAGCACTTGTTTACACAACCAGAGAGTAAGGGAGTGAGGAAATTCGGGTGGCTCTTAACATCGAGGTCTTGAGAGTCGATGAGTATGAAATTAAGTGAGTATGGAGCAGTGCAGGATTGAAAGAGCAGGGGAAAAGGGAAAACCCGCCAACCAGCAGCATCGTCCAGCACGATTCCCACTTGCGAAAATCCGGGAGCGATCCCGCAGGGGAATCGAATCCGGTTTGCCTAGTTGGGAAGCGAGTAGTCTAACCACTTCACCCCCCGCAACTCCTACATAAACAGAGTTCCAACTTCAAATCCTGTCTACGTCTTTTACGATTGTCGTGTTGACAGAAAAGCAGTCCGATGTTGGGACACGGAGAGCGGCCTTGCGCAGCCAACGTGATCGCTCTGCCCCTCATTCACTCTACGTATCCGTCCGCTAATGAAGGCCGCTGTGACGCAGCCGTTAAAACACTCCCCTCTGTCCAAGGCGAACCGGGTTCAATTTCAGGAGAGGTCGTTCCCGGAGTTTTTCACGTCGTGAATCGTGCAGGACGACGCCACAGGTCAGCCGATTTTCTCGCGGGTCTCCGGTTTCCCCCGTCCTTGCATTCCGGCTGTGATAAATACGTCGCTTCACCCTCATCGGTTCTCCAGACCGCAATGTTATGAGCATCCCAAACCTCTCCTTTCGGCTGATTCCAGAAATGTATGTTAGCGCTCTTAAGAGTGTCGTCTGAGCGATGTTATTTAATGTGCCCGAGGCCTAGAAACGTGCGAACACTTACGGCTGCTTAGTCCACGATTCAAACCTCTGGTCGCCTCTACGCGCAATGCACTGTACTGACGTGTCACCTTGCTCTCGTCGACTCGCTTCATAAAGTAATTTAAAGGCAAATTTATACTGCATGTCCCTAAGCTATGTTTAGTATCCCTTACCAGAACGTAAGTACAAAAAAATGATAGTGAAACAGTTTTATATTCCATTATTGGTTTCTTCCAACTTTCCGAAGCCCTGCCAAAATTATACTTCCAGGATAATACGTCGTGTTATACAAACTTAGCTTAACCAAGTGGAGAAAATTACATCAAACGTACAACACACCGCATTCGTCCGTTCTCAGTTAAATAATATCTTGCGTAAGAACTATTTCTTACTTGGCATTACCAAAATGCCTATTTTCTAACTTTTTCTATTCATATTGAATATGTATGTAATATTATAATGTATGCATATATTATACAGTAAAGTCCAATTTAATTTAAAATGTGGTAGTCTACTTTAACTTTAACACAAGTTTAAAAAGACTGTGATAACTTAAACTACATATTTAAGAAACAACCAAACACTTCATATCCGGGATAATTTTTAATAGGTTAAATTCAATAATTGTAAAGAAACCGCAAATAAACTATATAATATTTTTTTAATGATTAAAAAAATTTGCTTTAGAAATACAAAATAATAAACGGGGACTATCATTCAGGTTTGGAAAATGTCTTAGCTGCTATTCGGAATCATAAGCCGCTCAGAAATATTTAATTGTTTTTAATGCCATCTTTGTTCCAGCTGTGCGCTCTGTTTAATGGCGAGGGCAAAACGGCGAGGTCTCGCCAGTAGGGATGAAGAGAGAGGTACATGGAGCAGTGACGGATTGCAAGGGCGACGGAAACGGGAGAGCTCCGAGAAAACCTGCCAGCCAACGGCGACGTCCGACATGTTAACCACGTGAGAGGAAATGAAAGCCGTGCTGGGAGTCGAACCCCGTTCGCCTTAGCGAGTTGGTCTGACGACTACACCACCGTTGTCCCCAGTTCCCCAAGAAATCATACAAATATTCATTGAAGCGGACGTGGCCATATTTGTTTACGTGACTACAGCATTGTTGTCCCCAGTTCCCCAATAAATCCTACAAATGTTCATTGAAGCGGACGCGGCTATCTCTGTTTACGCGTTCTTCGTAGTTGATTGGGCATTTCCAAGTGCTTGCCCACTTGGCGCTTGAACTGCTTTGTAAAGAGTAACGAGTAGAGATACTTACTCTTTTTTTTGCGAAACTATTAGATGTGTGTCCAATTTGCTAATCTATGAAAAAAAACACACTTCAGTCTATGCCCATTCATTACTTTCAATACCTCAGGCATATCAGGAAGACCCTTTCGTAACACTCCAACACAGTTAAAAAATGTCTTCTTCAGGGCGTTGTGTCACTAAATATTCGAGCAAGAGACATACAAAAGTACTCGCATATCGGTGATGGCGCACTTGATGCAAGTGACATTGCTCCTACATTTCACGGCTAAAAACACAGAAAATTGCTTCAGGTGTGCAGACCTCCCATAAAGCTCCTTTTGACATCCACTTTTGTGCTTGTTTTGTATTACCATCCTCCTTATGTATAATAAATGCCATGGCCCAATTAGAATATAAGCCTTATTCATTTGTCACGTGACTCAATGTTGTCAATGTAAATAATACCTTATACGATTATTTCATGTCTTGTTTTTATAGATACTCAATGAAAGCTACTGATATATTATTTTAAAAAATAAATGCATGACGAAAATATAGCTATCCTCTAACATTCTGCAATTTGTAAAAGCAAACAATTTTGATCATACCTGTTCTTGAAATAAATTATCTTCAGCTATTCTAGCAGGCTGAAAGGTTGACTGGTGTCGTCGACGTGTGAAAGGGTGTTTATTGGTTCAGAAGGCGTATGTCACGCTTATCTGTAAGCGGCGATGATTGGCCAATAAGTCCTGTCATATTAATGCATATAGTAATTTACAGCGGGAAAAGTTGACAACACGAAAATTTTCAAAACATTCCAAACCTACCCCTTCCTCAGAAACACTCTTTTGCGGGTCTTTCATAAGATAAGCAGTTATCACTGGTCACTATACCAGCGATTATTTCGATAGTCTTGTACCGAATTTCTCATTTGGCTGCTGCGTCATGATCATGCAATCAATAGGAGCAGAGAAAACCCGCAAAAATCGCAGGAACAACGTATATTCCAAACACCGTAATCAGTGTCTGACTTCCACCTAGGCGTACAAGGCACCTGCATAGGGCACCCCAACCTTGGGAGGGCCCTGCCCAGGGGACAAACTGTTCAGCAGAACGATCATTTTCAGCGCTAAAGAGAGTTAAGAATTACTTAAGATCTACCACAGAAGTGGAGAGACTTAATTTACTCTCTGTATTTTTTCATAGAGTCACAAATAATGCAATCAGTTGACTATGCTGAGGTTATCAATTCTTTCGCTGAGAAAAAAACTTCGTCGCGTGCGCAGCACTTATAATTAGGCGAATTTCGTATGTTTCCTATGTTCGATAATAATAATAAATATAATGAGTGAAAGTATATTTAATATTTTATTATTACATGTCTAGGTCTACTTGTCTTGTATATTTTCTAAACTAAGAAACGTTTGTCAAATATAAAATAAAATAGGTTATTTTGTTAAATTACCAAAAAAGGGGGCCGGTCTCTGTAATTGCCTAGGGGCCCTGGGTCTCTAAGTCCGGCCCTGACCGTAATACAATTGCTCAAAACAATGGTTTATCGTAGGAAATTTAAATTTTTCCTAATATTCGACGTACTTTAAAGATGTGGTCGACAATTTCTATGTCGTTATTGGCGATCAAGCAAATGGGACAGTAGCATGTACAGTCCCATTTCATTGGCCCATTGAGGATTCTGATACTTTAAAGTAGAAAATTTTTTATTGGTACAAAGAATCTAGCAGAATAAAAACATCATTATCCAATCATTTTCCAATCGTTTTCGAAAATACGTTATTTGAAAACAATTTCGTGATTAGCCAGTGTCTCCAACAAATTGGTAACGCGCTTTATTTTTACTTGGTTTAACTAATTGCCGACAAATCACACAGTGAAAAAAGGGAAACAGATGCTACCTCCAGTAAGAAAAGAGAAATGCCGGACGACGCAAAGTAAAATGAACGGTAACGAACTGTTTATTTTTCCCATGAAATGCCACTGTTTTTAACCAACCACTCACAAATGTAGCCACAAGTTGAAAAACTAATTATTATATAAAACATTTTTTGCGACATGCCACTATCAAATAAATACATTTTTCCCGGCTCGTGCTTCTGGAGATTGAGATAATACACGAGGTATTTCTGCGTTTAGTACTGCGTTATTTTGGGAGGTTCATTGTCATCACAGACCAAAAACAAATTCGATCCTTAAATTCAATGCTTACATGGTGCACTGTCAACGTAGAAAACTTGGTTTGAATCATTTAAATGGCTTCCGAGATATGACATGCACTAGAGTCTACAATGGCCTCCATTAAAAAAAATGTACCCAATGGGGTCGAAAACGGTTAAATTCGGACATCGTTAGTAAGTACTGCATGTGATATGTGTATCGAGTTATCGAGTTTAGTGGAATGCTGTTAACGCATGCAATTGTTTTGGCTTTGGGGGAGGGCTGGGGGGGTATCGAGTTTAGTGAAATTCTGTTAACACATGCAATATTTTTTAGATGGGTGAAGCGGGGGTGGGGGGGGGGCACAACAAAAGACAGACCGACACTTACAGACAGGCAAGTGATATCATAAGCCTACCTTCCATTTCGGAAGGAGACTAAAAGTGGCCTCATTTTGCGATTGCGCCTAACCTAGAAATCACAGCAACCTTCCTGTAAACAGAAGTGCAAAGTTAATTATAAGACAACGAGTTGGCTAAATAAAACATCTCCGGAAAAATAATACTTACAATGATATGCTATAAGCTCAACTAACTGTAGTCTACCGAGAGAGACAAAAAGAGAGAGAGCGATAATAAAGAGCACATTTAGCTTCTGGAATTGTGTCATTTTGCGGACACTGAAGTAATTTTTGTAGTCTGGGCTAAACTCGACAGTTATACCGAGACGCTAGTAATAAATACGTCCGGGAAGCTCGTTTTGAAAGTAAGCAGTCACTGTCAGCAGTAATATAATTTTTTTTGTAACAGATATGTAGGTCATACCGATACGCACATAAATCGCTTCTCTTATCTCTAAATAGTATAAAAGAAAGTCGCTTATCCGCGTCTTTCTGTGTATTTGCTTAGTACTTCTAAACTACTTGATGGACTTTCATGCGGTTTTCAATACCATTTAGAAAATTTCTTGGGGAAGGTTTTGGTGTATAAAAAATTTATATTTAATCTAAGGATAGTAGATAAATGTCAAACCATTTGTAATAAATTCGTAAAAAAAACCGTTTTTAGGACGCTTACATGGCTTGCGCTGACTAAGCCATAAGAGATACATCAAATTAATGTACTACAGAATTTTAGCTCTCAAAAAAATTTACAGGAAAGTCCTCGATAGCATTTGTTTATCTTTTAACGGAGACCCACAGTAACCATTTTTGTCTTTCAAAGTATCGCTGTAAAAACTAAATTGTTACTGGGCGAAGCCGGGCCGGTTCCCTAGTTTATTAACAAGAAAGCGAATTGGCGCGTACCTTTCCCGATGGCAAGTGTACAGTCACACGATCATGCCATTTTAATCTTCAAAGTACGGGGTAGACATATATACAAGTTTGACGTGTATCCAGAAACTAGAGACTCTAAATACCGTCTCCCACAATCGCGCTGTAATTCACCTACACAAACTCAAGAAAAAGGCAAAATTTCACTAGCTATAGATAACGTTAAAAGTTCTTTACTTCTCTCACTTGGCCACATGTAACTTCAGAATTTGAGTGCCAACTGTTGGTCTTAGCCCAGAATCCTCTAGGATATGTCAGTTAAAGACAGTCCAATCGTTAGGGACAAAAATATTTTGGCGACATTTCGGCCATATTCAACAATCCTACGCATACTCAAACCCCATATATTTGTTTACACGGTTTGTTATTCCCATTAATGATCAGTTTACTCCAGACCAAGCGAACAGAGATTCGGTGTTTGAATACTTGTGTGTTTGTAATTTGTTCAGTGACACGCCATACGTGTCTTAAAACTATGATTGAATCGGAAGAAGTGACTTAAACATACACATGTTGAAATATACATTGCAATAGAAATATTTCACGAAATATTTCGACCTTACGAATTACACACGCAGAAACTTACGGCTGTTTTAAATAGACAGTGTTAGAAAAAAACGTCTTGTCATAGGATTTCCTGCAACTAATGGCTTTTTATATAGAAGCGTGAATTTCCTTGGTTATTCTGAAAGACTTAAAAATACACAGAAAAAAGTATAATGTTGTGACAACAATATTACTGCTGGTAACACAGTAATGAGTGTTATCTGTGTGCCGTCAGTAACTAATGTAGCTTTTGATGTAATGTACTGTTAGGCTATTAATATTAATGTAACGCAAAGTACTTTTGTAATAACATAAACTCTTTACTATTGTGTCAACGTGAAGGTGATATTTATGTTGCGGCAAAGATAATTGTGCTGAATTGATGTTAGCATTTGTCTTAAAAATGTTCTTGTATTTTCTATGCCATAAAAAAACATTCGCATGTAAAATAAGTTAAGTACGGTTATTTTGTCCCAATAAGAAAAAAATAATTACTACTGGGAGAGGAACCGGACACGTGCCTCGAGTGTTTGGTGTTTTCCACTTTACGGAACCTGCCTACCAACTTCTCAGTCTTAACTCATTAAACTGCGTTTAATATTGTGGAGTGTTTAGTGAAATACGGCGACAATCTTCAGCTCTCTTTTGCTACGTGAAAATACTTTATGCTCTATAAATATATGCAGAATTGGCACACGTCAACTGCTCTGCAAGGCCTGAGAGCTGTTCTAAGCTATCTTTAGTACTCATACTATAATATAAAAATTTTAATGCAGTGGTTTTATTTTACGATGTTATCGCTTTTCACTACTGTCCGCCATTTTACAACCCCCAAGTCAGTGTGAACTTGTGTTGGTGTGACATTCCTTAAATGTCGCAGTAACTCGAAATATTTTTCTCTTCCTGTTATTTTTAGCATATCACAACTTTTGGTTGCGGCAACGTTACATAAGGGCTTTACTAGCATTAACACTTGAACAGTTTATTTGCAATACACTAATAAAACACTTTGTAAATTGTCAACATAAATAACTTTGTCACAACATTTTTAATTTTATGACAACATAAACGTTTAAAGAAATGCCTCAATAGCAATTTTTTTGTTGCAAATATATAAGGCTTTTTATTATATAACTCGTGTTGTTGACAAGATTCGTTGCCGAGTAGTGCCAAGAAGTGAGTGCGAAAAACAAATGCCTGGCTGAAACCAGTCCACTCCTCGCCTTCGAAATATACGAGGCGCACACTAGCGCGTAATCCTTAGCCGTAAACTACATGTATCTCTCGCGGGAATCTAACCCGTGACTCGTTTACGAGGTGAGCGGCGAAACCATCGCCTCGCTAGAGGAGGACGCATTATAAATGTCAGAGGTGGGCGTGTGATGCAGGCTAACTAAATGTTTGCAGACTTTTTTTCTCGCGGATGCGGCAGGGAGCGTGGCCTCTCCTGTCAGCGAGCAGTCACGAACTTAGGAGCGTCCGCGGAAGAAAGTAGTTCCGTGCCGCACGGTGCACGTAGTGTGTGCGTGCGACCTGCGCAGAACACCACCTTCCCGTCTTCCAACATCGCACTACTTCCTGCCACCATAACAATTCAAATAATGCACATAGCATTCGAGTGTAGAACACCGTTTACTTTAGCAAGTGCTTTGTATGTTTGTACATTTCCCCCAACAAAGTTTCAATGAAAAAAACACCGTGATAGAGTTTTGTTCTAGGCAACAAAATATTATCAGTATACAGACAAAAAATACATTCGGTTGCCCCAAGAAAATATTTTGTTCAGGAAAAAAACTTCGAAATCAATAAAATTTATTTTGTTCGTCTAACTAAAGAAACACTTCAATTGACAAACCTCTAAGCTGGACCAAAAGAAATTAAATTATGAACTAAAATGTTTATTGAATCTCATGAATATATTTGCTTGGCCACTCATTTTATTGCCTTCGTTCGAAAACACAGCTCGAGAGATTTGTAATTATTTTTGTTGCAATTAGGATAGTGACGGTGTTTGTTAATGCATTTACTAGCGCTTGATAATTGTATAAAAATTCATAATAAACCTTAAAAGCGGTATTTACATCCTTATATCACAAGTTCAAAGGGAAACTAAAAAAATTAAGCTGCAAAACTTGACATATTTATTTGCGCACGTTACCCAGTAGTTCCAATTTATGTATTTAAAAACTAATCTAGTACCAAAGTTATTAAATACATACATTTAAACTACCAGACAACAAGCGCAAATAAATATTTCAAGTTTTACATTTTACATTTAAATTATATCTGCTTTTTTTTTTTTGTTTGCTATGTTGGCAGAATAGCAGCGCCATGTCAGAAAAACGAGGATGGTGGCCTGCGCAGGTCGCATGCTCACTCATCTGAAATATATTTATAAAAGGAGCACATTAATGTAAATATTTGTAGTCACGAGATTATAGCTTTCCCAATAGAGCACCGAAAATTCGAAAATGTTGGAATATGGGGGCCCAAGTCTCTATGCTCCTAATTAACTTTGCCAACTAAATCACATGTCATGTGCTTTATATAATACTAGCCTACCTGGCCACGCGTTGCTGTGGCATAAACATTTTTGTTAATATTCATTTCTGTGAAATTAATTGAATGAAGTATATGTATATATGTAAAAAAAAACATTGAGAACAACAAACTGAAATGTTCAGAGAGCTGTCAACAAAGGAGCTTCTTGACGCGAAAGCATGGAAAAAATTAGCTTTTTGCACATTTTAGTACCTTTGAAGGTAAAACATATAAAAAAGAAAGGTGAACAAACACTCGTGGGAACGAAAGGAAGGTTTATAAAAAAACAGAATGGAAATTGGTTTATTTTTTCGGGAGTTATACGCGTCCGAACAAACGGACACAACATTTATATATATATATATATATATATATATATATACACAATATTATTATTAAGTATCAAGGAGTGGAGTTGAGGAATTTGGGCGGCTCTTAACGACGAGATCTTGAGAGCCGATGAAAGTGAAATGTGGCGAGAACACAAGGAGAAGGNTCCGACCGGCGGCATCGTCCGGCACGATTCCCACTTGCGGAAATCCGGGAGCGACCCGGCCGGGGATTGTGCCCGGGTCGCCGTGGTGGGAGGCGAGCAGTCTAACCGCTCAGACACCGCGGCCCCAAGTATTAAGGATATTTAACAACTCCTACTTCGGTACTGGCTTCCTGAATCTATTTTAAGTTAAGTATTTAGGTTTTTGCTTACGCGTTTTTATTCGTCCTAGAAAAAATAATATTAATGTTAATTAGTTCCTCTCATTATAATAAATAAATGGTATTTTTTTAAAAGCTATTTTTCGTAAACAGCGGAGTCCGAGAAACATAAACTGTTGCAGTATAAATTTGCGACAATCGATGAGTAATAAATTTATGGTAGTGCTTATCAGAAAATGTGGAAGTGCCATTCTTATGTGAAAACCTTTAGAGGAACTCAACTCCTACTATGATCTATTCATGTACCTCTGACAATTTAAAACTGTTTATTCTTTATAAATGTTATTTTTTAAAACCTTGTTAGATGTCGTTAATGTTTGGATCACTTTTAAAAAATCTTCTTATTGTTTCCGGCCTTGAAAAACATATATAAAAATATTTTCCTGCAATGTGCAGATTTGTGTATATTTGTACCCTTAATAATTTCTTCTTTTTCTTTAACATTTCCTATAATAATTTTTATATCAGTTACTTATTACGAAAATTTTGTGATCACTTTCCAGTGTGTTGTGTGATCTTTCATGGGTGCTTAGAAAAAGAGGGTAGGTGGTGAATTTCTCGTCTATGACTAATAAAAATGTTTTTGTTCTTGATTTTATTTTCAGCAGCTGTTAATGTAACTACGGAATATAGTTTATACAACGAATGACGTTTCCCGCACGTTTTGTTCTTCCCTTAATTGGTACATTTTTCCTTTTTGTGCGTTGTACATCAATTAAGACACTTAGCGTGCAACACAGTAGCGGAAACGTTTAAGAAGATACGCTTCCCTCAAATTCTGTAGTTCCTATGCTTTTATTTAAAAATAGTAGAAAAATGGAAATTAAACAACATATTATTTAATATTGTTTTCTTGAAATAAGATCTGAAAAACATAAAAAGTTAGGCGTGTTCATCACTACACTATTAGAAATTTCTGGTACCATTTTATTACAGTAGATAATTTACAGCTCTGGGAAGAGATGAAAATATTCAAAAATGTGTATGAAATACTAATTTGAATCGAAGGAAGAAAATTTATATGTGCTACACTTTCAAATGAGGTCTTGAGAGCCGACGAGGGTGAAGTGAGGTGAGAATAAATAAGCGCTGGAATGAAAAGGCGAGGAAAACGGGAGATTACCGTCCCCCCCCCCCACCATTTTTACCAAGCAGTGGCATCTTTAGGCACGATTCCCACATGAGAATATCCGGTAGCAACACCGCCGGGAATCGAACCCGGTTCACCTTGGCGTGGTTCGAGTCGTCGGATCGATTCTATTAAGTAACGCGTAATTTAATCACAAGAGCTTTCTATTTATTTTGATGAAAAGTGATGTTATATCTTTTAGACCTGTATTAAATTAAGGCTTCAGGCCTTACAAATAAGAAAGTATTTATTATATGTGTTCGTCTATAGTAATTTCAATAATACAGAGGAGAAACACCAGCTCGAACCACGAACCCCAGACACGCTTGCCGGCAAAATGGCGTCGCTGGCCGGCAAGATGTCGAAGCACCGTTAGCCAATCAGCGCCTAGTAACTTACATGCCAGCCAATCAGCGCCTGCCAATAGGGAGCCTTTCGCCGCATACAGCAGCCAACCGGACAAGAGGTCCGTCCCAGAGCCTCGCGCAGCCATTCAGAGCATTTGTTCGCCCACTTCAAAGGAACGGGCCACGCCCCCTTATTAGTGTACACAGTAAAAAATACTGCTGTACTTGTTCAAATAATTATTTGTAATCTAGTTGTCAAAGAACTTCTTGTAACTCTACGACTGAAATGTTTTATATTAACAACACATCATTTCAGATAACAAACAAAATTTTTATGCAACTCAATTTTTATAATAAAATTGACGTTCGCAACACTTGATTGTTAAAATTCGACATAAGTGTAACACATTCTACATTAATGATTTGTGAATTATACTGTCGTTGATTTGTAGTGTTACAAAATCTTCTTCGGCAACTATTTTTCAAAGAAAAAACCCGTACAAATACAAGAAACAAGGAGTTTCCGTTATAAATAATGATTCTACGGTCCTCTACGCGAATGCAAGCAACTGAGAAGTTCTTAAAAGGTTAGATTGTACGTGGGTTTCGACAACTCTTTGGCAGCGATGCCACTGAATACGGAGCCAGAAACAAACGCAACAATAGCGAGAATTACGAATACACGCGTTTCTTACCTGTGACTTGAACCAAGAACCCATCGTACTGTCAGATAGCTTGCAACCAACTGCATAACAAAGATAGAAATTGGAGTGTTATCTTTGGTTGTAATCAGTTGTTAGGCTGGGATAACTAACCTTTAATACATATGGGAACGTAACTTTGAAAACAAGTGCCTGCGTTACCCATACCGCTAAGTTTACGTGTCCCCTGTAGGACTATTTGCGTGCAGAATTTGGTGGAAAAAAATAGGTCGGCGGTTTCCTGGGATGTGACACATAAGCCTATTTTCTCTTTTGGCACTATTATACAAAAAGGCCTTAAACCTGTACCTTTATATTCATACCTGATGCTTATAATTAGGGGCAGTGGTATTTCGCGAAAAGATTTCGAGACAAGATGCAGTCCAAAGCACTGTAGGGTATTTCAGCTTCTTTGATTGGCTAAATAATGTTATGGCCCATGTTAACCATTTGCGCACACATCACGAAGGCTCAGTGTCGGAATTACTTAGTCCTGAGTGGCTCGGTCAAGGACGGACACAGCACCAGCAGCCAGTGGAGGTATAACAACAGCTGAGGTGTGCATACAGCATTGAAGTGTGCTCCGATTTTCACGCGAAAAGTGACTGACCCTACTTATAATAAATAATGTCAGCATGTTAGTTATGTTCGGATGTTAGTCATGTTATTTAATAGATACTACAAAATAATCTGTCCTTTTTAAATTGCTGCCAATTTTGCAAAACACACCTCTGACCCATTTAACACTCCGGGTGCTGCAGAGTAAAATTACGTCTCCTGAATTTTACTGAGCTGTATGTAGTTTGCTGTAACATAACGCCATCTCCATTGTTTGCAGACACTGCCGATGAAATACTACTTAGCCAGCAGTAAGGCAACGTAAAATTACGTCATCGCACTCAACGTGTACGTTATTTTAATAAATAGGATGGATTGTGCATAACTATATGTGGGAAAGAACATTTGATTGGAACACTTACCGCTTGGCATTATACTTGTAGAGAGCCGGAGTTTAGTAAGTGTGCACAGTGCTGTCAGAACCAGTAGGACGGCTGTAAATGGGAATAGAGAGACCAATAGAAATGATGGGCATGCAGTCGTGCTTATAGGTGTCTTACTTCTAGCATGTCTTAATTGTCCGTAAATATGTACCGCACTCAAAATGTTAAATTATGTAATTTTACACGGCCTACCGTATTACTACTTGTGTGAGAAATCTGGCAGGATTTAGTTAGTTGGTTCTAGAGAAATGGAAATAATGCTACATTTTATCACCAGGGGCTATTTTCCAAAAAGTCAGCCAAAATAACGTCCCTATAAAAATATTATTTGCTCCTTACAGATACTCTTAGTATACAAAGTTTAATTCAAATCGTTAAAATTTTTTAATAGATATGACAAACTTATCTCATTTATAAAAAAATCTCTGTCATATTGCAAATAATTCCAGATACACGTAAACGGTTTCAGTTTACGTAGCCTACTGTTGCAATACTTGTGTACTAAATTCGGCAGGAACCGATTGATTGTTCGCCAACATAAGTCATAAAAGCTCAATTTTCTCATGTCATGATGTTCATTAATGAAGATCTAAACGCATTCTGTATACTAATTTAAATATTTATATATCCGTCATTTTAAAAATAAGTATGTCAGACCCACATAAAACATGTCCGTTTTTACGTCCCTATTATAGCACAACTTGTTTGCAAAATTAGGTAAGGATCAACCAATTGTTTCCCCTAGATATGCAAAAACTTGTTCTATTCATGTAGTATTATCTTACAAAAAGATGGAGTAAAGAGGCTGCGTGTAGATATATTTAACCGAAGTAAACGTTACTGCCAGGATAAAAGATAAGTAGAAATTTTGAAAATAAATAAACAGCCGCTTATAAATTGTCCGTTTACATAGCCTACTGTACACTGGAGAGCCTTTAAAACTGGAATAGGCATACGTATGCAAACAACAGGGGTATGGAAACAATCAGAGTAACGCGATGCAGTCGGCAACGCCTATATATGACAACAAGCGTTGGGCAAAGTTTATAGATAGGTTACTGCTGCTACAATAGCAGGTTATCAAGTTTTAAGTGAGTTTGAACGTAGTGTTATAGCCAGCGCACGAGAGATGGGACATAGCATCTCCGAGGTAGCGATAAAAATTGGATTTTCGCGTACAACCATTTCACGAGTGTACCGTGAATATCGGGAATCAGGTAAAACATCCAATTTTCGACATCGCTGCGGCCGGAAAAGGATTGTGAAAGAACGGGACAAACGAAGACTGACGAGAATCATTAAACGTGACAGACGTGTAACCCTTTCTCAAATTGGCGCAGATTTCAATGCTGGGGCATCAACAAGTGCCAACGTGCGAACTATTCTTGATAATTGATATGGGCTTTCGGAGCCGAAGGCCTACTCGTGTGCCGTTGTTAACTGAACGACACAACGCTTTACGCCTCGCCTGGGCCCGCCAACACCGCCATTGGACTATTAATGACTGGAAACACGTTACCTGGTCTGACGAGTCTCGTTTCCAATTGCATCGGGCGGATGGATGTGTACGGGTATGGACACATCCTCATGAATCCATGGACCCTACATGTCAACAAGGGACTGTTCCAGTTTGTGGAGGCTCAGCCATGGTATGGGACGTGTGCAGTTGGCGTGAAATGGGACCCCTGATACGTCTTGATACGACTCTGACAGGTGACAGATACGTAAGCATCCTGTCCGATCACCTGCATCCATTCATGTTCATTGTGAATTCCGATGGACGTGGACAATTTCAGCAGGACAGAGCGACACCCCACACGTCGAGTGTTGCTACCGAGTGGCTTCAGGAACACTCTTCTGACTTTAGACACTTCCGTTGGCCACCTAAATCATCAGACATGAACATTATTGAGCATATCTGGGATGCCTTGCAACGTGCTGTTCAGAAGAGATCTCCACCGCCTCGCACTCCTATGTATTTGTGGACTGCCCTGCAGGATTCATGGTGTGAATTGCCTCCTGCATACCTTCAGACATTAGTCGAATCCATGCCACGTCGTTTTGCGGTACTTCTGCGTGCTAGAGGAGGGGAGGGGAGGGGGGGTTGCCCTACACAATATTAGGCCGGTGCACCAGTTTTTTTGGCTATTCAGTGTAGTACTACTTGTTTGCCAAATTTGATGGAAATCATTTTATTGTTTTCCGAGATATGACAGAACGTGTTTTATTCGTGTACCAATATCCTTCAATAAAGAGGACAAAAAACTCTCTCTGGGTAAACAAATTTGATGATTGTAGCAAATACTGCTAACATTCAAAATTAAATGCAAATTTGTTACATGGTTTTGTAGGTATGGCACAGCAATCTAAAATGTTTACATGGCCACTGTTTTAAAAATAAGTGTCAGACTCACTAACACATCTCAGTTTACAAGACCTGTTCATAATACTTAATTGCCAAAATTGCTAAGAATCTGTGGATTTTTCCCCCGAGATATGACACAAAAGTTTTATTTTCATGAGATGCTATCTTACATGATGTTGGACAAAAGATACTATGTATTGACAGATTTGATACTCGTTATATATTTACATAAACACACTTTCAGTTTACCAAGTTTTGTCGAAAGTGATTAAACAGTACCGCGGATATAGCAAACGAACACTCAAATATTTATATGGGTGTAATTTTGAAAACAATTGCCCTATGCATTTAATTTGGAAGTATAAACGTGGCCTGCAATAGCATTTGATATATTTCACATTTTTTAGGAATTGGTTAAGCTGTTCCCGAGATATAACGTAATATCTTTATTTTTTCATGTTGCACTAGCTTCCAAAATAGTAGATCAATAACATAACCGCTTTCTACATTCAATATTTGCATAATGCACTATCAATGAACCGAATTTGGTTTTAATCGATTGGATGGTCCTCGAGATGAGTGTCCAAAATTTTCGAATTGTCGAAATTTTCAAAATGTACCTAATGTTATTGAAACTATAAAAGTCCGATATACATTATAAATACTATAAGTAGACCAAATAAGATGAAATTCAACTCACGGGTTTAAAAGTTATTAGGGGGGGCGACACACATTCCAGACGGATATTATGTGATTTAACTACATAATTGCGTATAGCTAGGGCCAGTGACTTTTCCGTAAAAATCGGAGCACACAGTCGACTTCAATACTATACACACACCTTAGCTGTTGTTATACCTCCATTGGCTGCTCGTGCCGTGTCCGTCTTTGACAGAGCCACTCAGGACTAAGTAACTCCGACACTGAACCATCGTGATTCGTGCGCAAACGGTCGACACAGGTCAGAACATTTTTTAGCCAATCAAAGAAGCTGGACGACTCTACAGCGCTTTGGACTGTAACTTGCCTCGAAATCTTTTCGCGAAATATCACGGGCCCCTACGTATAGACCACTACGTTTCGGTGAGTTAAGTTCTAAATTTTCATGAACACGCTCGTTCATGCACATACGCGCGTGATGAAAATTCCCTAGTGGACTATGAGCCGGTAGCGAGCACATCGTTATATGATCTGCACGGAGGGTAAAAGAAGGATGTTGAGGAAGGTCCGGGATGTGGGGCGACGACCCTCGCGTGGCAGCGAGCCTCATTTGCACGCTCGAGCATTGCGATCCTGTTCTTTATCGACGACTGATATTTATCACCGTGACGGGAGCGCGCGGCTGCGGTTGATTTGGGCGAG